>NDGN011489925.1:0-10639 GCA_002564285.1 Tympanoctomys barrerae | reverse complement strand
TTGGGGTCTGCTGCTGATGGCTGCTCAGCCCTGCCCTGCAGGGGGTTTTAGTGGTTTGTACATATTTGTGGAAAATACTAGGCTCTCACCCCTCCAGGAAGAGGAAACAGATAGGAGCACCATCTTACACCCAAACAGCAATGCAGAGTAAAGTCTGTCTCATGCGATACTGCCAAGAAATGTAGCTATTTGGTAATCCTTGGTCAGGGTGGCAGGTAAGTAAGCTAGTAATTTTTGCCTTGGTCCTTCAGACAGCAGGTTATTTCCACAGAAATTAGTGTGAAGTAATTAGATGTATGTTCTTGTTCAATTTGAATTGTATTTCTAGAGAGAAAATAACTTATTTATTTGGTGTGAACATAAAATATATGTGCATGAATCCTTAATGACTGTCAATTTTGACATATAGAAATTAATAAACATTTAACACATGGGTTAAATTACTATAGAGTTAAATGATCATTTATTGTAATAATAAGCATTTATATAATTTGACTTCATGACTTCATTACAGTTTCTAGAATGGTATGATTTTCCTGTCTGCCAATAAGATTTGCGATTCTCATTCTCAAGGCAAGTTAGGGAATACAGCAAAGTAGAAAATATGCATAGTTTGCAATACTACTTGACCATGTAAGTTGATTTGAACAAATAATTTTAAAATCTAAACCTTTTTGTGTATTTTCTTGGAGACTTACAGAAATTTTTACTGTAGAACACAAAAATGTTACTGTCATCTTTAGCTTCCTGATGCCTACAGTTGCCTATAATACATCCTGTGTAGTTTAATAATAGATGTATTGTGTGGTAAGACTGCAAAATGATCCTATGTGGTAAAAATTCTCAGTGAAAATTAAAGCAGAAAAATTCTTTTAAAAATCAGCCATAGGTCCACTGTTCCTCAGTCTGTTTTTTTGTGGCCTTTGGTCCTTCAGTTGCTTCCTTTAAGCTGTTGAGGAAGTAGCCCCCTATCCTTGTCAGCCCCCTAAACAGTCTGTCTTTGACAGTGGTGTGGGAAACACTTCAGGCCATCCTCAGGTCTTCCCAAGCTGCACCATTCTTCCAGGGCCCTTCCGGTCTGAATGCCACGTTTCATCTGCAGTGATGGACTTGGTCCCAGACTTGAATGTCACTTCCTGTCTCCCCTCTACATTTCTGGTTGCCCTCTCCCCCTCAGACTGATTTTCCTCTTCACTTTCTCTCGTTTTCCTCCCCCCACCTCCTATTTGTGTAAACGAAATACACTGTTTCAACTCTGTGCTGCTGATTGAATGCTGATGACATCCCATAAGAATTAGGCATTTTAGCACCCAATTATTAGAAGTCTTTCAAAGGAGTAATACCTTAAAATATGTCTTCTTTACTTTTTGGCCTCAAACTTACATAAGTTGTGCAAACTGAAGAGTTTGAAAAATGTGTCAAAGTAGCCCTGACTCTCCTGAGACATAATCAGGTGCCTGTACAGGATGGACCATCATGTCTAGCCTCAGGCACCTGGGGGTGGAACTGTAGGGTGACTGGCTATAATGTGGTTGGCTATGGTGTAATTGGCTCTAGTGGGACTGGCTGTAGTGTGAGTGGCTGTAGTGGGGTTCGCTATAGTGTGATTGGCTATAGTGTGACCAATCTGTGAATTTGCCCGTAACTGTGTTGAGGTGGATTTGTTCATGGGCCTTTAGCATCACTTGCCTCACATCTGCAAATTGCATTCATACAAATAAAATGTTTATTATTTTGAAAATTCTTTGTTATATTATCTAATTTAAGATAATGTATCTGGTAATTTGAATATTTAAAACAAACTGCTATAGTTTGTACATTTTAGTCTTAAATGTCAAATCTATATTAACATATCATGAAGGATGGTTGAAATTAAATTCTCCCTTCTTCCAAGGCTTAATGCCTCAGAAATTTTCAATTTCCAGATCGTGGCTGTTGGTTAAGAAGATAGCAAATCTCTCTCTTTTGTTTTCTTTTTTGGTGCCAGGGAAGCTCTTATTCTCCTGAGCCATCTCCCCGGCCCTGATAGCAAATATCTTAATGCCTCATAATTTTGGAATTATTACTTGCATCTCCTCATTTTTCCAGATAAGGACTTGATTTCACTTTATTATGCAACTGACATGTTGTTTTCTTTTCTTTTGAACTGTTTAGAAACATTGCGATAGGCAGAAAGCCAATTTGCGAATTCGCTTCAGACCTTCGCTTTTCCAACATGTTGGCCTCCATTCATCACTATCTGGAAAAATTCAGAAACTCACGGTTGGTAGTTTAAATTTTATTTGTTCATGGATGTACAACTTGTTAGTGTGTAACTGTTCATTTTCTTCTTAAATAAGATGTATGTTATTGAATAGCATACATATCATTTTTTTCTAGGATAAAGACTACATGAAACCATTACTTCTTAAAATCCATGTAAATCCACCCGCAGAGGTCTCAACTTCTTTGAAGGTTTATCAGGGACACACACTGGAGAAAACGTACATGGGGGAAGATTTCTTCTGGGCTATAACCCCAAATGCTGGAGACTACATCTTGTTTAAATTTGATAAGCCAGTCAATGTAGAAAGGTTGGTGACTCTTAAGTTATATTTGCTCAGAATTTAGATTTTACTTATTCATGGTATGATTTGTGGTAGAATTTGTGTGTGTGTGCGCCTAACAGATACGAGGAGACGATGGGTTGCAAACATTGGATTATAGAAAACATTTATAGTATAAAGTCATCATTTAACATATTTGGTGAATTCTGTAGGTATTTCTGGGCTTATTTATATTCAGCACAAGTTTAAAATACTTTTATTTAAACCTTTTTCATACTCTTAGTTTTCCTGTCCTTATTCTAGAATATCCCTTAAAATTCAGTTCAGGTGGGTGATTAGCGCTGTGATTTGGTTAAAATGAGAAATTTAAAATGCTGTGACTATTCTGAGTCGGTGTTTTTGCAAATCCTGAATTATTGTTAGTACATCATGGGTAAATTTATTATCCTTTTATGTTTTGCAGCATTCACATTTATTTTACAAAATTTAGTACTTTTTCCTCCCCCTTTTTTACCTGTATTTTAGGGAAGGGTTTACCGGATGTTCAGGGCCTCACTACTAGATCGGACTTGTAGTGATCCACCTGTTTATAGCCTCCCGAGAGCTGGGATTATGGGTGTGCACCACCACGCCCAGTTCCAATTACCATCTCAGCACCCCCTGGAGGTGGGGCCAGTGCGGCAGGTCTGGGGATTAACACCCCCCTTCTCCCTTTTTGAAAACATAATCATGATTTCTTCAGTTTTTCATTTTTGGGTGTGTTTCCCAGACTACCCATGGCATACTTAGTAAGACGTAGCTCTCTTTTCTGTGACACATGGAAATATCCATCAATCTATGTGTCGATCTTGGATCCTATTACCTTGCTCTACTTAGTAGTTTTAGAATTTTTTGAAAATATTTTACTCAATCTTGTCCTCTGCAAATAAGGACAGTTTTATTTCTTTTGTTCCAATCTGTGCCCCTTTTATTTCCTGTTCTTGCCTTATTATCGAGGCTAGCAATTTTCAGTACAATGTTGAATAAGTACTGGGAGGGCATCATCTCGGTGCTCAATCTTAGGGAGAAATATTCTGTGTTTGTCCATTAAGTTAGCTGTAGGGCTTTATGCATGCTTATTACCAAACTGAAGAAGTTGCCACTCTGTTCCTAGGTTTCTGGAGTAAGTCTTGAGGGAGTGTGTGTGTGTGTGTGTGTGAGAGAGAGAGAGAGAGCGCACGAGCGAGCAGCTCAGTATCCCTAGAATACACTCAGTAACAATGTGTAATTATTTTTATGTGTTGTTGACTCTGTATGCAACTATTTTGTAATAATTTTGTGTCCGTGTGTGCAAGGGCATTGGTTTGTAATTTTCATTTACTGGAACTTTATTTGGACTGGTGTCAGGTTGCTTTGTAAAATGAGTTGGAGTTTCTTTTGGAAGAGACTGTGTAGAATTGACATTCATTGTGTAAGTGTCTGACGGGATCCTCCAGTGATATCTGGAGGTGTGGTTCTGAATTCTCTTGGAGGAGTTTTTAAATTACAAAATTTACTTGTCTTTTTTCTTTCTTAAAATGCAAATGATTCATGTGAAGGTAGGGGAGAAGGGGAGAGAGGACAGAAGAGGGGAGGGGAGGGAAAGGGGGAAGGAAGGAAACAGACATGGCGGACAACCACCCTGGATGGGAAGGGAGCGCTTGAAAGGGAATAAACCATGGGCTTCTTGCAAATTTAATTTTCTTCATGGGTGTAGGACTGTTCAGAGTTTTGGCAGTATGTCTTCCAGTCTTCAGCCCCAGCCCCTTTCCCCCTTCTGCGACTACAAAGTTGCAATCATCTGTTCGAGTCCCTTGGACTCCTAAGCTCTCTCGGTCTTTTTTCTTCATCTGTGCTTTGCGCATTCTCCAAATTGAGCGGCTGTCATTGTTCCGCCCTCATACACATTGTCTCTCACCCTCCCTCCTCCACTTTGCCGTCCAGCCCATCCCTTGAGTTTCTGTGTTGGTTGTAAACTTTTTGCTCGTTCTTTATATCTTCCATTTCCTGAAGATTTTTCTGCGTTTTCATTTGTCTCAAACGTGTATACTTTCCTGTTGAAGCATTTTCATGATGGTTCCTTGCAGTTCTCCAGGTTATTCTGGCATCTCTGACATCTTTGTGTTGATGTTTATTGATGATTTATTCATTTTTTTACTCAGTTGAGACTTTTCTTGGTTTTATACATCTACGGCCTGGGCATGGTGGGTTCAATGTCATGAGACACTGAGTCCCCTTCTGTCCTCTCTGGCTTCCTTGATGCCATGGCTCCAGGTGGGGGGAGGCACTGCCACCTCCTTCCTTTCAGGTGGGGAGAGGCGGCTCTTTGCTTATCTCTTGTTGACACCAGAAGAGGCAGAGGCCCCTTCTTTCTGCTGGACGGGGCAGGGGTGCTGGCCCCCATCTGACCTCTGGGACGCCACCCTACTGCTTGCCTTGTGCTCTCTGGTGACATCATGCTGGGAAAGAAGGCCTCCACTCCCATCCAGCTGCGGCGACACAACTCCAGGGGCGATTGGAGCGCTGTGTCATGCGGCTCAGCATGCACAGCCCTGTCAGCTGCCCACGTGGCCTTGCAGATGTGGCTTAGGGTGGCCACATTGTTTTTCTGTGGTGCTGGCTGGTGTGGAGCAGTTATTGTCTAAAACTCTTTTTCTTTGTGATCTTTGGGCTCCACTGAGCAGTCTGGGTGTGGGGCTCCGATGTCTGCTCCTGTGGGCGTTTCCAGGTGGCTGACATCTCCAGTTCCAAGTCTAAAATGTATGAGATGACAGACCATTTCAGAACTTAGCGCCACATTGTTCCTTGGAGTCCAGAGTCCTTGGCCAGTCTGTCTTTTCTCCACCTTCTGCAGTCTTTTGATCTTTTTTTTCCTCCTTTAGGACTAGGGAGTGAACCAAGGGCCTTCCCACTGAGCTCCATGCTCAGGTTTTTACAAATTATTTATTTTTTTATTCATTTGCTCTGAGACAGAGTCTCGCTAAGTTCTCAGGCTCACACCCGTGATCCTCCTACCTCAGCCTTCCAGAAGCAGGAGCTCCCATGAGCACTTTACTCCTGTGCTTGGAAAAAGAAGACAGAAGGGCCAGATGGGCTTTCGGAGAGTCTGCTGAAGACCTTCTGTGTCAGACATCAAAAAACCTAATTTACACAGTACTTCAATTTTTAAACCTCTCTAAGATAATATTTCTATGAGGACACAACTATAAATTGAGGTCACAATTCTGGTAGGACACATTTCTGTGCAAGATTTAATGTCTGAATTTTCTGAGTTTATGGATGTCCTCACCCTTCCTGGGATAGAGAAAGGGAATCGTCATATGAGTCCCACGATTATTTATTTGCTCAGAAGGGGGAAAAAACAAGCTTGTATTTCTCAATACAGATATGAAATGTTTTATTTTCTGACACTGTGTTCATAACACAAATTAAAAGTGTGAAGAATGAGAAGAAAAATCTCAACCCCTGGGACACCAAGGTGGCCATGTTGGCACATTTCTTCCGGGCATCCTGCACACTTTCTGCTTTGGCTCATAGTCCGGACGTGATTTTTCAGTGTACTCCTCTGTGAGAGTTTTGCTGGCCACATAGACCCCGCCATTTACTTCAGTGGTATTCGTTCTCAGTGGTGTCAAGGTTTTCACTGTGCATAATCACAGGGCGGACACCTCTGACCCTGTCCANACTCTGGATTACACGCATCCTTTCCTGCACAGTAGTCCACCTGGCTCTGTGCTTTGACCAGCTCGGCCGAGAGGGTGACTGGCCAGTTGTCCTGTGACCCAGCCTCTCGAGTCAAGCGTGCCTTCCTGAAGTGCTGGAAGTCACTGCAGCGTAGGGTAGAAAGGCCTGCGCTTGGAATGTTTGCATCTTCCTCATGTGTGACGTCAGCCAAACATACCCTTGCTGTCGCACATACTTGGCCAAGTGTTTGAAATGTGCAAGGCGCTTTTCACCAACTCCTCTGAATTCCTTGGAACAGGCATGTGTGGTGGGCGAAGGGTTCTGCTTTGGTCAGAGGTGACTGAGATTTGGGAAGCTCACTGAACTGACCAGAGGTGACGGCTCTTGTGACGAGGGACCCAGGTCTTTCTAACTCCTAAGCCTGAACTTTCAGCTAGTTAACGTAACTGAATTTCCATCCTTTACGTTAACACATATGTTGTCTCTTCTCTCTGGTTCATGTTTTTTCCACGCTACTTTGAATCATTGGTTTTAAAGTGTCAATGTGCAAGAGCTTTATATACATGCCCAAAGAATTTTCTAGATTTATCGCATTGCATCACGTAATTAGTCGTTCTTCAAGTGGTTTTCAAAGAAGTGCATTTAGTTTGATTCTTCTCCTATCAGAGGACTCCTGGATGTCCCAGGGAAGACCCTCCCTCATCCGGGTGCGCAGCACACCTAGCTACCGTGCTCTGGGCTGTTCCCAGCCAATGCTGTTTGTACCTGCAGTGTTGCAAACAGTGACCTGCAGCCATTGTCCTTTTCTGTAGTTACGCCTGAGGTCATGTTAAGCAACAGCCGCATGCTGACTGGAGGGACTGACCTCACCTAGGGTGGCTTCCCGTTTGCCGCTGTGTGTACTGCAGAGTCCTGGGTGACTGGAGCTGCTGGATTGAGGTCATCTTCTTGCATCTTGCTGAAACCGAGTCTGACGGTATTTTTGTCTTTTTCCTTGTGTTCAGTTACTTGTTCCACAGTGGCAATCAGGAGCACCCAGGAGACATCCTGCTGAACACAACTGTGGACGTCTTGCCTTTAAAGGTACTGCTGTCCTTTCCCTGCCCCTCCCCTAGGAGCCAATCATGGGGGACTTGGTTTAAAGCCTGTTGGCGAGATGAAAAGAGAAGCCTACTTATTTGTAGGACTCTTCCCAGGGTCATGTTAATGTTTTTGAAGTCCAGTGTAACCTGGTATATTGGCCCATTTGCCTTATTCATAGAAATGGTCTTTATTTTGTTTTCTGTTGGGAAGCAATGAATTTATGCTAAAAACAAGTCGTTATTTTACTTTAATGTTTACTTACTGTTTGTGTTTTGAGCCCCAAAGTACTGTGTAACCATTTAACACCTGTTAAGAAATTGTATTGGTCTATCAAGAATCTTAGGTGTCTCTTACGATAACACAGAGCCTTAGGTGTGTATTAATTTTTCTGTATGCCTTTCAATGGGAAATAATATTCTGTTAAATTGACCTAGGGTCTCATTTCCCAGCCACATTATACAATGCAAAAATTCAAATGGTCATTTAAGTAACTTTGATGGATAAGTGGCAGTTCAGTTTTCTTTTTTAGAAATAGTGGTGTAGCAAATGCCACTTTCATTTAGACTAAGATGTACTAATAAGATAAATGTATTTTAAATAGAATTACTTGTAAAATAAATATTTTTGTTTTATTTTAGAGCAAAGGTTTGGAAATAAGCAAAGAAACCAAAGACAAACGATTGGAAGATGGCTATTTCAGGATAGGTAACATCTACTTGAGTAAAATATCCTTTCTTTTTCTAGACTTATTCGTAAAGTAGTTGTAAATGCTTTTCAGCCGTTGAGCACCTTGAGGGTCACAGTGCCCAGAGTGCTCCTGGTTTTGCCTGTTCCTGTGTGTCACCCTTGTCCACAGGAGCTGTGGTGAGCATTCACTCACCAGCTCCTCCTCCTCCTCCATCTGCCCTGTCCTTGTTGTCACTTGTGGCAGGGTAGCCCTCAACTGCCTCTCATTCTGTCTCTCCCTGGGTGGATTCCGGTTGCCATAATCTGCACTTTGGTCCCTGCCTGCCACCCCAGCACCCTCTGTGTCTCAGTGCCCACTGACACTGGTGGCCACCTGGTCACCTCTGAGCATCTTAACACAGGGGTTGCTTTATTGGCCACCATGACTGGCCGCCCTCGCCCCATGTACCTGTGGGAGCCCAACCTTGGGACTCATGCCAATGGCACCTCCCTGCCACTGAGGGTCCTGAGTCACCTTGTGAGGGTGCCATGCACACACTGTCTTCAGGGAGGGGACTACCTGGAGCTGTGTCCAGGCCACTGCCATTGCCACTGTAAGTGTGGTCGCACCATGGACCCACGCAGACATCTTGGTGACTTCTGTTGTTGGGTTCCTTAGCTCCCGTCCACCTCCATGTCTGGCGACCTCCGCTTTTCCTTTCTCTAGACCTGAGCTATTTTTCCATTGCCTGGCCACATTTCTAGCCACTTTCTCTGCTAAATTGCTCTGTCATTTTTTCCTCCTGATCAATGCTCTGGTGTCCTTTGTGTTAGCTTTCTGCCACTGTGACAAAACAGCTGAGAAGAATCAACTTAAAAAAAGTGGAGAAGTTTATTTGGCTCACCGTTTTGGAGGTATCTGTCCAGGGTTGGTTGGCCCATTGCTTTTGGGCCTGTGGTAGAGCAGGACATCATGGAGGGAGTATGGCAGAGGGATCTGCTTGCCCTCTGGTGCCTGGGAAGCAAAAAGAGAGCCAGGAAGGGGCCATCAGCCAGCCAAATAGCTCAGCGGATTAAAGTGCCTGCAAACAGGCCCAGGGGGCAGGGTTCAATCCCAGGCCTGCGTGCCAGTCCCACCCCCAGGGCATGCTGAGACACTGATTAAGACTGGGTGTGGTGGCATGCACCTGTAATCTCAGCTCTTGGGAAGCTGTAAACAGGTGGGGCACTAGGAGTCTGATCTAGTAGACCCTGAAAACCCTGTAGACCCTTTCCTGAAATACAAAAAGACAAGAAAGGGCCATGGTCCTTTAAGGCACATGCAGAGATATAGCGTCCTCCTGCTAGGCCTCCTAGGGCCTTGGAAAGGCTCTGGGTCTTTGGGGGCCATTCCAGATCCAAATTGGATCCACATCTACGAACCCCCGGTGTAACTGCCCCCCGTGTCCTTCAACCCATGCTGCGGGCACTGTAATTAAGGGCTTACCAGACTCAGCTCTGCCCTGGGTTCACCCTGGGATTCTGATTCAGTGAGTGAGTGTACGTTTTCTCTTCACTCAAACAAGTTCATACTTTTCTTAGTAGTAAGCAAAAGAGAATAGGTAAGTTAACCTGATGATCTGCAGGGCTGATGTGTTTTCCTGGCTTGTTCTGGAGCCCTTTCCACGTGGGGTCAGGCATTAGGCTGTGGCTGAACAGTATGCCTGACGACCCTGCTGACTCCCTTTAGTCTTTCTTTGTGGGCTGGGGGAGGTGTTTCCGTGTTTTGACTGCCTCTTTGCTCATCTCTAGAAATGCACAGAAAATTAGCCAAGTACCCAAGAAAGGGATATTGTCTATGAGCTGTGTAAGTTCTAAGAATGTTCTAGATTATCAAAGCAGCATAGGAAACCAAAATATCTAGATAAGCTAGCTCTGCAGTAACTTGAAGAGAATGGCCACCTGTACTGTGGACTCATCAGTACTGAAATCAGAGAACTTGCGGATTGTCTCCTTGAGGACGTTGTGCACCTGACACACTCATCAGAAATGAAGATTCTGCTCCCTTCTGCACTCATAGTGGAAGAGGGCGTAGAAGGCTCCAGTGACCCCTCCTTAGCAAAATAGCTGTAACTAATGAAAATTATTTTTTTAAAACACAAACTGTGGACTTGATGTGCTAAAGATTATCCCAAGGGAATACAGCACAGGGAAACTCATCGATTCAGAAAGGCCACAAAATCTCAGTGGCGCCCCTGAGGCCCCAGCATCTGGGTGATCGGGTGATCATCTGCTCCATCGGCCAGGCCCCCCGAGCTCAGTGGGATTGGGTGGGGGAGCCACGAACCAGGCCCTCCCTCCAGGTGGTCCCGTCCAGCTATGGAGGTAGAGTGAGGCTTCCAATTGTAAGACAGAGGCCGGCACAGCCTGGCAAGCTCACTTGCCCCAGCACACGGGGAGAGGGAGGCCGAGAAAACTGGGTACTGCTGACTGAACCGGTGCTCTGCTAGTGAAGTGGGTGTCACTCTGAGAGAAGAGGCCACTGTTCTCACCAGCTGCTAAGCGGTGGCAGGGAGATTTGGGCCAGGGAGGAAAAGCAGGCCAGAAGAACAGGAAGCTCCGTGGCTCTTCCTCAGGGCCTGGCTTGTATGACACAGAATTGA
>NDGN011489924.1:0-45577 GCA_002564285.1 Tympanoctomys barrerae | reverse complement strand
CGTGCCCGTGCTGCTGCCTCCCTGCTGGCTGGCTCTGCCTCACTGGGTGCAGGAGAAGAGAGCTCAGTGTCGAAGGAGAGAGACAGAGACAGGCTGCTGTGGGCTCCGGCTGAGGGAGGCCAGCCACACCCGCGCCTCGCCATGCTGAGCCCCGCAGGCCTGGCGTGTAGGCTGCAGTCTACTCTTCCTCACAGGCGGGGCTCTGACACAGGTGACCACACTGCCTCGGAGGCCTTGTCCCCAGACGCCCTCTGGAGGGCAGCCTGGCAGAGCCAGGGCCTCCTTGGGACCCCACTGCACCTCCAATGTGAAATAGCCCCGCGTCTGCCCACAGCCTGGCAGGAGCCAGCACCCCTTTCACCCTTCCATGGAAGGGTCCCCTCTCATGGACGTCCTGAGAGCCAGAGCAATTGCTGGGCCTGGCTCTTCCACTGCCACCCCCACATACACACATGCGTGCGTGCACACACACACACACACACACACACACACACCCCTGAAGGACCTCAGGGACCCTGGAAGAGGAAGCCAGGAACCTATCCCGGAAGTGGAAGCCTTGTAATGTGGGAGAGACCAGGAAATTAAAAAGGGAAGACCAAGGCTCTGTCACGCGTCACAGTAAGCCAAGCTGCAGGCCGCCGTCAGCACCCCGCACCTCCCTCCCCACAGGGAAGTCCCCAGCCGCCACCACAGCGCTGTGGGTGTGGAAAGGATGTCTGCCAGGAGCCTCCTCACCAAGGCATGGGAGGACACTTCCACCTGCCACCCTGCAGGAGACACCTTCACCCTCCTGAGTCTGACGTGGGAAGTGACCCTCTTCTGAATCGGGTGTTTCAGCACAGCATGCCTGACCTCTTCAAAAGGTAGAAAGGCCCTGCGATCCTCGGCCAGCGGAATGAAGCTGAAGAGACAACTGGGACCCTTGTCCCGCCAAAGAAGGGCCACAAAGGGGTGACTGGTCAGGGAGGGGCAGCTGCACTCGAAGCAGGAAGAGCGGCCAACTCCGATCCTGTCTGCAGACAGCTGGGCCAAAGGCATCTGGGACTTTCTCACGTTGTTCTGTTCTTTAGGTTTGAGACATAAAAACAGGGAGCAGCACATGGCCACCCTCCTTTCACAAAGACACATTCTAGCTCCATGCCGTGACATCTCTGCTTTGCCATGACCCATTTCCTCTGCGTGAAGAGCCCACCCCACTGGCCTCCCTTCCCCAGTCCCTGTCGCTGTGGGTGGGGGCACTCGAGAGGCTGCCCAGCCCCACTGCTAGTGTCTGTGATAGGGAGAGCACCCCTTCCCCTCACCCCATGGTACCCTCGTGTCCAAGGGGGTGCCTTCCACAGGCCTCCTCCAGGGCTCAGCATCTGTCCTAGCCCATCTTTGTTCCTTCCTGATCATACGCCTCAGCATGCCTGACCTCTTCGGCCTGGTCTGTCTCCCAGACCCACACTCATAGTGGGCAGCTCATAGGTCTTGCTGGGTCCTCTCCAGGGCTCACACTCGGCCTTTTCCACCAGAGCCCCATCTTCCCACTTATGCCCTCCAGCTCACTTGCTCCAGGCACGGGGTACTGCCAGCCCCTGCTGCCACCCTGTGCCTCGCCCGCCTCCCTCACAGGTCTCTTTGCTGCCTTCTCTGGAGCTTCCTGCACTCCCCAGAGGCTCTGTCCTTGGCTGTTCTTCTACAGCAGTGTGCTACGGGCCACACCTCAGCAAACCCGCATGCGCACAAGCAGCTGTAGGGGTCATCAGCTTATTTCTTTGAAATAGGTTTCTCCTGGCTCTTTGGGCAGGGCATGCCACTGAGATGAGGAGCAGAGAAGTGAGCAGACCCTCCCACACGCTCTACTCCCCAGGCCAGGCAGGGGTGTGCCCTATCTGCTGCTGCCTGTCCTGCTCACATGTATGTGCTGTGCGCTTGGTCACTGGGACCTACGCATGCCTGCAGGGACAGCATCCTCGTGTCCTGCTCTGCATCAGGCTCTGCCTCTGTGACCTTGGGTTTTCCCCGCTGCACTATCCTGAACTCAGGGATCCTGGCACTGGCTGCCCTTGTTGCTCACATCCTGTACAGCTAGCAGCCATGTATGATTAGCACCTGCCTCCCCAGGATTGGGTGGCAGGACACACATTCAGAGTCCAGAGTCAGAGCTACCCAAGGACAGATCCCCTCAGCGCATCTGAACTCTCTCACATCTCCTAGCTCAGAGAGGCGAGCACTCTGCTGCTTTGTGTGGTGTCTCCAGCACTGTATCCAGGCTAGGCCCTGGACAAGTGATGGAGCAGTGACCTCACCGCCGAGGTCTGCTGAGCCTGGCCTCAGGTTTGGGGGAGGGGCAGCAGCAAGTTCATGAAGAGTTCGTGAAATGCAGATGTGCTGTGATTGAAGACCTGGGCACGCTGGAGCCACTCCCTCAGGGTGCCAGTCTGCAAAAGACAGATCCTCCTCAACAGCAGGGCAGACTTGCCGAGGGGCATGGGGCTGTGTAGCAGGCGCTGTGTTCAGGGGCATCTTTAGCTTTGGGCCTTGAGCTTCAGGTGTCCTTCCTCAGCTGGCGGAGCAGAGCGCAGTTCAGGTGGGCCTTCACACTGACCACATCTCCGCAGCCAGCCCTGGGATAGGCATTGCTTGGAGCGGGCCTCCAGGCTCTGGCCAGTGCACGGTGTGTCCTGCACAGCGTGGCTGAGGGCCCTGACTCGGTCCCTGCACCCTGTACTCTCTGTGGTGCATTCACATGCAGCCTGCCCTAGGCTTCTTTCCATGTCCGTGAGAGCATGCACTGGACCCAGGCTGCAGTCCTTCCCTTCCCTGAGCCTCAGCCTTGCTGGGGGCTGTTCCATGACATGTAGAGCATCCAGGCCCCAGGCTAAGTGGCTCCTGCCAGGCCAGGTCCTGGTGGCCCTGTCTCAGGCCCTTACTGCAAGTGCCGAGTCTACGAAGAACCTCTTATGGTTTGCAGACCAAGATCCAAGCTTCCTTTGTTTTCTCTGCATTGCAGATAATCCCCAAACCCAGTGAGCCGGCCCGGCAGCCTGAGAGCCACCCCGAGGAGACAGAGGAGGAGCTCCGCGAGCACCAGGCCCTGCTGGATGAGCCCTACCTGGATCGCCTCCCAGGACAGAAAGAGGCACATGCGCTGGCCGTGCAGGTGAAGCAGGAGCCCATCGAGAGCGAGGAGGAGGAGGTGGAGCCCGAGCGGGAAGCAGAGCCTGGCCAGCGCCCGCCCTCCGAGCAGGAGCTGCTCTTCAGACAGGTGCCCCCTGGCAGGGGAGATGGTCAGACACTGATGGCACCCTGGGGCCTGGTCTTTGTCCTCTAGCTGACAGGACTCCCTCGTGTCACATGTCCTGCATATTGTCCTCTGCAAGTGTCTGTGTACTGCCCCCCAGCAGGCATTGTCCATGTAATGGTATCCCTGCAGACCTGTAGACCTAACGCAGATGCATGCGAACTGGGGAGAGACAGGGAGCTTGATTTGTTGGTAAATTATAGAAATAGCCAAGCCGATCAGAAAGCAGGAACCCCTGGGGGCCGAGGGGGTACAAGTGACCAGACTTAGAGGTCTAGACAAATGGCATGAATGGGACACTGAGAGCCAGTATGGTGCTCAGCCCCAGATGCGTTTTACCAGCTCACGTGAGACTGCTGGCAGATCTAGCAGACATTTGCTAAGTTCTAGAGGAAAGTACAGCTGGCGTTGAGCTGAAGCACTGGGCCGGCCAGTCAGCAAGTTGGAAGCCCTGCCTAGAAGGTGCCTTTCTGCAGACTTCAGGGCAGACCTGGGAGGGCTGGGTGGGTGGGGTGAGTCCCACCCTTCCTGTGGAAGGCTCTCAAGGTCTCCTCTCCCTCAGGGGCTCCCCGTCCCAAGGACGCAGTGGGGTTCACCACACTCTTGCACACAGGCTGCCAGTTGGTGCTGCACTCTCCACAGAACCAGGCAGACTGCTCGGCGGCACCCTTGGCAGCCAGTAGTACAGTGTGGCGTGGTGCTCGCCATCCACCTTGCACGGGCTGCGTGACTCCAGGCAGGGCCATGCCTGGCACATCCTGTGCTCCGTCTGCTCAGGAGTGGCTGTGAGGCAGCCCAGGGCCCATCGGGCTGAGTGAGGGAGTGTGTGTGACCATGCCTGTGGGCCGGGCAGCAGGCTCTGGGCAACAGCCAGCCGTTCTCTCCCCATAGCAAGCGCTCCTGCTGGAGCAGCAGCGGATCCACCAGCTGAGGACCTACCAGGCATCCATGGAGGCTGCTGGCATTCCTGTGTCCTTCAGCAGCCATCGGCCTCTGTCCCGGGCACAGTCCTCCCCAGCATCTGCCACCTTCCCAGTGACTGTCCAGGAGCCCCCCAGCAAGCCGAGGTTCACCACAGGTAATGCTGCCTCTCAGAGGGTGTCTGAGGCCCTGAGACCACAGGCTGTGCTGGCGTTAAAGGTCAGACACAGACTGAGAAGGCCACTTCCTCTCCTAGAGAATCCTAGGTCACTCACGCTTCCTGCTCTGACCAGGGATGGCCAACAACAGGTTGGCCTTGGCCTGGAAGGTGTTGAGGGCAAGAGCTCGGGAGGGGCATGGTGCCCGTGCAGCCTGGGCAGTGGAGGCTGGACACTTGACACTGGGGCCCCCCGGCTTCCAGAGCCAGACAAGGCCAGCTACTGGCAGAGAAAGGTGACTTCCCTGGACTGCCACGGGGGACAAGCTGGAAGCTGGGATAGCTGTCCTTGGTGTTCTGAGCTTGTATTTCTTTTTAATGACACATAAAGAAGAACATTATGTACATAGAGTGACTCATTCTTCACAAGCCTCATAAAGCATCTTGTTCTGCATGCCCCAAAGACGCCTCAGCTCTCCAATCTTGGGAAACTGCTCCTGTTCAGAGAAAAACTTTGGCAGTATTATCCCAAAATTAAAGAGCTGCTTTTCAGAAAAAAAAAAAAAAAGTAGGAAGAAAGCTGCAAAAGGCCACCGAGCCAGCTGGGTAACTTCTACAGCCTGCACCACAGACCCCCACTCGGGGCAGGGTGACCCCAGCTCCACGGCAAGCAAACTCACCCTGTGGCAGTGACAGGCAACTTCCAGGGGCCCGCTGTGCTGGTGCCCTTTCCGGGTCCATCCTCATTGATGAATGAGCACATTTTCCCTACAGAGGCAGGTGGGCAGGGAACTGAGGAAAGGGCCAGTGCCACCCTTGACGCCTCTGCTAGCTGATGGGCAGGTGAAACAGAAGGGACTCCTCACAGACACCCCTGTGTCCGCCTGTGTCCTGCCCACACCCAGTGCTGCACTCCTTGCGTCCAGAGCTACACCGTGTAGCCCAGAAGCTGCCCTAGAAGCTCCTCTTGGGGCCTGTTGACTGCAGAGGGGGCAGGACATGTGTGTGTCCACGCACAGGTGTGGGCAGTGTGCACCTGTGCATGAGTACGGACGTGTCCATCACAAACTCCTGAGTGTACCATCTGACCAGTGCGGCTGGCGCCCACACCCCCCGCCCACACTGCTGCCTTTTCCCCTTTTCCCAGAAGTCTCATCTGCCAGCGCTTAGCTCTGCTAGTGCACCCACAGCCTCGAGGGCCAAGTGACCAGTTCCCATTAGCACAGCACAGAAGAGATCAAGGTGGGAGGTCTGAGAAGGGACACACAGGGCCATGAACAGGAAGAGCCACTCCAGGCTCAGAAGCATAAGGGATGGACCCAGCAACCGTCTGCTGCACAGCCCTGGCGGTGCCCTGCCCGCCCAGGGTTCCCATTCCCTGCCCAGCGACTCCAGCTCCACCTCAGAGAGCAGGTGTGCTGGCCCCACGGGGCAAGCCCTCCTGGGTGTGTGTGACGTGTGTGCTCGTAGCAAGCCCATGTGTAGGTCCCCCCAGTACTCGGAGTTTCTGAGGACTCCGGCACTGCGTCCTTTTGGCCTCAGAGTCCTCGAACAGCCTCACACAGAGATTGGCCCGTGACCAACTGATGTGGCCCTTGCGGGACCTGCACCTCTTCCTCCTAGTGGCCAGATGTCCCCCAGAGCTAGTGCCCACTGGCCTGCCCTGTGTGCATGTGGCACATGCTCCTGGGCGCCTGAGATATCCTGCACAGCAGCCCGTGACCTGGCCCCGCCTTTCCGCAGGCCTCGTGTATGACACGCTAATGCTGAAGCACCAGTGCGCCTGTGGGAATACCAACAGCCACCCCGAGCACGCAGGGAGGATCCAGAGCATCTGGTCCCGCCTGCAGGAGACCGGCCTGCGCAGCAAGTGTGAGGTGAGGGGCTAGAGCAGGGTGGGCAGCCTGTGCTGTGCTCCTAATGCAGCGGTCACCCAGGGCCACCCCTGGGGGCGAGTGTGGCTCCCACTGGAAAGGCTGAGATGACCCCACCCAGCACCTCCCAGCTCTCCATTGTGGTAGCCCGTGCCCTGTGCTTCTGTTGTGGAAGCAAACTGCGTGGGACTGGCACTTGATGAAGAAAAGAACTGGCTCTGGCTTCTCTGGGAAATACACGCAGCAGGTCTGGAGAGGGCAGCCGGCAGGTGTGGAGCACGCTTGTTTACCCCTCTCCAGGCCCACTCCCAGGCCCTCCACTCAGCACCACTGCCCCCAGGCCCAGGTGGCCGCCTCCCAGCCATGACCCGACCTGTCTCAGTGACTCTTCTCTCATTACTGGGACAAATACTTGACATCCAAAATGAAGGAAGGTTTATTTAGCTCACAGTTACTAGAGGTTTCAGTCCACACTCAGCTGGCTCCAAGGCAGAGGGGCACATGGCAGAAGGCAGCCTTTCAGGCGGCAGCAAAGAGCAAGAGCAGAATGGAGGAGTAACAGTAGCAGTGGCAACAGAGAGAGAAGTCCCTCTTGTCTTTTATGTCCCATTGAGGCTCTCCTCCCCAGGCTGGGTGGAGCACTCACATCCATAATCGAAGCAGTACTAAGACCCATAATCCCAGTGAATCATGAGTTAATCTCAAACTCTAGAAGTCCCCACCCCATGACTGCATGAGGCTTTGGGGGGACAACTAGACACAAACTGTAGCACAGCACAAGGCTGCCTTCCCAAGAGCCTACATCTGACTCTTTGGCATCCTTCCCCGACTGACACCCTCTTGACACCTCGTCGGCCCCTGTACGACCATCCTCCCTCCCTTGTCATCACCCTCAGGAAGTGGTTCCCTCCTGCACTTGGCTGCTGCCCAGGATGTCCAGGTCACTGCCCTTCAGACCGCTGTAGCTCAGGGGCCACCAGAAAGTGGCTCGGACCCAGCCTGCTGGCTGCCCGCTGAAGTATGCACTCTCACCCAGAGGCTGCATGCCAGCCTGGGCCGCAGCCCCCTCATGTCATTCGTCCCCATGAGGCGACAGCCGAACAGCAAGCCGGGCGGGCCAGCTACCCTGAGCCTGTTCTGGTTTTCGTCCCCTCTCCCCCTGGAGCCCTACACAGGTCTCATGGTGCTGTTTCTGGCCAGGCCTTACTCCCTGAGCCTGGCAGCAAGGGTGGCCACGCTGGCCCTTGGACAGGAGACAAGGCAGGAAGCTCAAATGGAGGCCCTTGTTCTTCCAGCCCCACTGGAGCCCTCTGCCTAGGTGTATTCAGCCATGGGGTAGTGAGTATTGGTGGCCTGGTGGCCCAGACAGCCTTGTGTCCCACTGTGGAACACTGGCATATCTACAAAAGGAGGGCCCCCCAACCTCACACCTGTACCAGCGATCCCACAAACTGGAGAGATCGGTCCTCTTGTGTCCCAGAGCAACTGCTCCCACCTGGCCGGGCTGTTGTAGCCCACACTACTGTGGCATGTGGGGCCCCTCGGAGCTCTGCTGCCTCCTCCTGCCCAACTCCTGTCCCCACCCTTCCCCTTCCCCTTACACAAGCTGGAGTATTCCAGATTGGCCAGTCTTCTCTGCCACTTCTAGTTGAGATACCTCACTTTCAGGTGACAGGGCCCAGGGCCCAGCCCACGCCACTTCTGAAATGCTTTCCCCAAGAGAGTGACGCTGGGACCAGTAGTGCTGGGCCAGTGGACAGCTGTGCCCCTGGGGGCAGCACCGTCCAACACACAGGGCTGTGAGGGACATCCTGCATGCTGCCAGCCACGCGGGCTGGGCCTGACACCCTCCCTCCCAGAGCCTTCCGGGGGGTTCTCGAGGTGCCCTCACGCCTGTCTTCTGCTCCGTCTCTCCCTTCCCGGGAGGGCCATCCAGGCCGGGGCACTTAGAGGCCATTTCTCAGCCAGAAAAGCCAGCAGGAACCAGGCAGAAGTGTGGTGAGAAGAGCACGGGCAACCACTGGATGGAGGGCCTGGGCCCCGAGTGGGGCCGCAGGACCCTGGAGAGATGAGGCCTTCAGGGGGCCTCGGGCACAGCTAGAAACGCCAGGGCAGGCGCCGTCCTGGGTGTGCTTCCCGCCTCCACCAGGCCGGGGCCTTATGTGCGCACTCAGCCCGGGGGAGTACACGCCAGGCTCCCAGCCGGGGCCTGCCTCCTGAGATGGCAGAGCAGAGCTGCCTGGGTCTGATTGCTTGACAGCCTGGTGGTCATTGCCTGGACAGCAGTGAGGCCGAAGCCTGGCCCTGGCGTAGCAGTGTCCCCGGGCCAGGTGGGCTGGTGGGAGTCTGTGGCCCCAGTGTCTCAGCGTGCTGTTTTGTCTGTCTGAAACATCTGTAAAGATGGATTTTCTTGTTCTTCCTCTTTAACTCATGCTAGTATTTACTTCAGGAGCTCCGCCTCTAGTCTAACTTAGGATGACTCGCTCCAATTCAACTCATCCAAGAGCCTCCTCCACAGATGACCTCGCTCACTTCTCCTGCTGTCCATATTCATGGCTCTACTTGGGGCCACATGCCATGACGGCTGTGTGCCTACAAGCCTCTCCGAGCACGGCACACTGGACCTTGGCCAGACAGGACACGGCCCAGGCCCTACTGCGTCTGCTGAGAGGGTCATAGACCTGCCTGGCACTGTCGCATTCCCCAGCCAGGGCCACTGCCCTGGGGTCCCTGCCCTGCACAGGGAAACCTACTGCACTGTGTGCCTTGCAGGGGCGCTCCGTAAGAGCGAGCAGCAGCACAACCCCAGGCTCAGACCCTGAGGCCTGCAGCAGGCGAGCGCTAGGCCGGGCAGGTGGTCAGAACGAGGCTAGAGCCTTGGTGACAGCCAGCGTCAGGGCCATACGTGCAAGTCCCTGCACCATTAGGGCTGTGGAGCTGGCTGCGGGGGCTGCTGGCTTGGGCCTCACGTCCGAACCACTGCCCTTCTGAGCACTTAAGTGAACAGCCAACTGAAAATGGCAACGTTTCTCTTAATTTCTGAGGTGGACCTGAAAACAGCCTTTTTACTTAAGACATGGTCCTCCAGATCACATTGGGCAGTGGCAGCCTCCCGAGTATGCCGGCCTGTGCTCCTGACGGGGTCCCCGCACTGGGCCGCAGTGTGCCAGGGGCAGTGGGCTCTGGCTCCCCAGGAACTGAACCAGGAGCTGGCAAGGCCAGAACATGCTGCCTGGGGCAGCGGTCAGCTGTTTGAAGGCCACTGTGATGATTGGTTGCCAGATCACCTGTGTGACAGCGACTGCCAGCATGTCGGAGACTGTGGTTCTCTTCTTGAATGATTTTCAAAGCCACACTTAAAGTGCAAGTCCTCAAAACAATTTTAAAATGTTCTTTAAGTATTGTGCCAGGCAGTGTTTGCTTTGTGTTACAACAACCCAGTAGCCGTGCGTGTTCCTGTGTCGAGCTGAGTCTCCCTCAGGTGGTTGTGTCTGCCGTGGAGCTGAAACAGCAGCTGACGTGGACATGTGCCCTCCTCTGCTGTCTCCACAGTGTGTCCGCGGACGGAAGGCCACCTTGGAAGAGCTGCAGACAGTGCACTCGGAGGCCCACACACTGCTCTATGGCACAAACCCCCTCAACAGGCAGAAGCTGGACAGTAAGAAGCTTCTAGGTATTTCAGTCTTCCTTAGATCCCCGTGGGTTTGCTCTCACTGTGTTTCCAGCCCATGGCCCTGCGGGCTAGCGCTGCCACAGGTGGGCCAGGCTCTGCAGAGCTGGCCGACATCCCGCCCTGCATCCTCAGCTGGTGCTGGCTGAGCGCCTTGTGCAACAGAACAGCCTGGGGACCCTGATTCATGGCTTCTGGTCAGCAGGTCTACCTGCCAGGGGCTGCACAGGGGCCTGCTCTGAAGGCCATTCCAGGGTTCCTGGGGCATCTCGGCCTGACCTCCCCTCCCCGGGGGGGCACCTGAGTATCAGCCATGAGCAGAGGCTGCTGAGTTCTCTGGCTTGGAAGCCAGCCCCGGGTACATGGGTGCAGGGGAAAGCTCGGCTGCAAGAGGAACAGTAGCAGGAGCGCCCCTGTCTCGTCCCAGGGTCTTCAGCAGGGCAGGTGGAGCTTGACAAATGCCTCAGTCTTGGTGGGCTCCATAGCTGCAGAGTGGGGGGCGAGGCCCATGCGCTCCTGGGGAGAGACCCAGGGACAGTGCCAGCTCCTGGCAGAGGTGAGGACCAGGCTTGGGCTCCCAGGCTGCCAGGACACGGATGTGGGGGGACCTCCACAGACCACCTTCTCAGCTGAGCTGTTCTCCCCAGAGGCAGCCGCCTCATACCAGCATGTGTCCTGACCAGTGTTTCCCATCAGCACTCCCCTGGGCAGGGGCCACGGGTCACAGCCAGCGCGGCAGGTGGGCGTGGCTGGGCCTGCAGGCGGCATGCAGGCTTGTGGAACATTTGCTCTGTGCCAGACCTGTGTCAGGCAGACCGCCTGGGGTGTGTTCCCCTGCCCTCCCTAGCCGCATGCCATCATTCCTTCCATGCTCCTTTGCTCCTCCTCTCCTGAGCCGTGAGGCCATGGGTGGGCACCAGCCTTGGGGTGCCACGCTACTTCCTGTGTCCCACTGCCTGCAGACCCATGTAAATAGACATTGGAAGAAAGGAAAGAGGGTAGACAGCAGCAAGCTTTGGTGGCCTCCAGCCTCATCAGGCAAGGAAGTAGGCCTCTAACCCCTGCAGCTCAGGGACAGTGATTGCAGAGAGCCAGGGCTGCTCACAGCAGGAAGGAGGCCAGGGCCTCTTCTCTCCAGCCCTGGACCGGGCTCTGCGATCCTGGGCAGCTGCTCCTTCTCCAGAATGGGCACAGCAGGGCTCCCTGGGCTAGATACCAACCCCCTTCCCCCTACCCTCTGCTCCCTGCTCACCCACCCTTACCCTATAGCAAGAGGCCACTGTGGGATCAGCCAGCGGTGGGTCGTGGCAGGACAGTCACTGCAGGTCCCTGGGTCAGGGCTCACGGTGAGTGGGCCTCTGCAGCATGGCTGCCAGCAGTGAACTCTGTAGGCCGTCCTGAGCAGGCGTCCGCGAGGAGCTGAGGACGGAGGCCAGACAGGCGGGGTGTCGGGACCAGCACCGTCATCGAGATCGTTAGAGAGAAAACATGACGTCACACAGCACACAGCGCAAAGGAGAAAGTGCAGCGCGTTCCAAGGAGGGGAAAAGTCAGAGCGCAGCACGGGTGGAAGCAGCCCTGGGCTGAGGCAGCGGCCGCTCCACCTTCAGACAGCCTCTGAGCATGGATGTTTCTGACTATCTCTGTGAGGAGAATCCATCTCGCACAGAGCTGTGGACGCCACCTTGGAGTGCACAAATGCATGCACGCACATGCACAGGTGACCAGGGAGAAGCAAGCTCTGCCCCCTCCTCACGGCCCTGCTCCTGCGTGGAGGCTGATGGGAGGGCCACGTCCCAGTTTCCTGCACCATGCCTTGAGGCAGTGCCACCATGGCCACAGCCGACAAGCAGGCCATCGGCCAACTGGCAGGACCTGTGCTGCTGCCTCCTGGCCTCACCACCTAACTCCAAGGAGCTTTGGACAGCTGTGCCCTCCACAGAAAATGGGGCCCAAGCCTCGGAGGCTTGTGTCGGGGGGGAGGGGCAAGCAGTGGTGCCAGCCTGGGTGGGACCAGAGGGTCCTGTATGTGAAGGGAGGCCCAGCCATGGTGCTGCCCTTGTGGGCATGAGCTTGGGAGCCGAGGGCAGCAGGGAAGGCATGGGGGGCTGCTCAGTGCCTGTGTGCCTGAGCTGAGGGCGCCCCATCTGCGCAGATTCCTCCACCACATGCACACCATGCCGCAGGGGCTGGCCTGCACAGGTGCCACCCCGAACCAGCCACATGCTGCACCAGCTGAGCCGCGGCCCGCACAGGCCAGCCCCCAGCCACACCCGCGGACAGCACTCCTGATCTCCCGATGCAGACGCTCCTGTTGTGTAGAGTGGGGAGCCCAGAGCTTTGGGCCCACATCAGTGCTCTGCGTCACGCCTGGTGGGAGCAAGCCAGCACTTCCCGACCCCTTCCGTGCCACCGCTCCCTGGGCTCTGGCCCAGCGCTAAGATGAGGGAGCACCAGCCTCGTCCACCTGGCAGGCGCTGCTAGCCCCAGGCCTACTTTCTTCCTGCACCACTGGGTAGCCCATTCCAGTGCTCAGGTCCCCGAGGTCAGAGCGGGGCTGTTCAGGGCAGGTGGGCAGGACAGCGAGTGGGCCGCCCTGCCATGCTGACCAGGCTGGTCCCTGAAGGACGCCACGAGCCATGTCTGCGCATTGCCCTGGGCACTCTCGGCCTTTGTGCCGGCCAGGCTTTGGGTCCATCTCCATTCTGGGCTCATACAGCGGTGCAGTTCCCCTTGGTGCACCCTGGCGTTCGGTGTACATGAGCCCTGGTGATATGGGGAGCAGGGGACAGCTGTGGGGGCATCAGTGTCACTGTGCCCAACCCGAGTAGGAATGAGGGCCTGGGAGAGCCGCAGCCCTGGAAGGCCTGCCCTCTGGTGGCTGCGGCCCAGTGCCTGGGTGCCGCTGGTGGCAGTGCTTGCAGGAGCCTGGTGTCTGGGCATCAAGGTTCACAGTAGCCACAGCTGTTGCACTGAGCACCAGCAAAAGCCCAGTGCCACCCCCTCACCAAGAGAAGGCTGATGATTTGGAGAGGCCCTACCTACTGCCAACTGCGCCACAGCCCGTGTGTCACAGTGCCAGCTGGGCAATGGGGCCCAGCCTCTGACCCTGTCCTTTCCCCACAGGCTCCCTGACCTCTGTGTTCGTGAGGCTCCCTTGCGGTGGCGTTGGGGTAAGTAGTTTGTTCCTCAGTGTGTAATTGACGTGCTGTTGGTTCTCAGCTCCCAGCAGTTGCAGAAGTCTCCCTGGCCTTCCCTCCAATGGGCACTTGCTAGCAGGCGTTTTCTGTACGCGGCCATGTGTGGCTTCAAAGGCCCTGGCAGCCTGGAGCTTTGATCGCCAGGCCCAGGCACCTTCCTTGGGAGGGTGCCGCGCACATGCATGCGCCCACTGTCAGCTGGGAGGTGGGGTTCGCCCGCAGCCCACAGGCTCCCCCACTCCAGCCCCAGTCGAGGACAGGACCAGCTCCAGGACAGTGACCATGTCACCGCTGCCGTGTGCCATCTGCAGAGCTGCCGGCTGGGTCGTGGCAACCTGTGGCTTGCGTGCAGATGGCGCTGTCAGCTAGACACATAGGCGAGCAGGAGGCCTTCCATCCCAGCGGCCCTGCCTCCCTCTGCACGAGGGTCCTGGCTCCAGGGCCGCATTGGCAGCAAATACTCCCACACCCTCTTTTACGAGGCGGCGGCCAAGCCACAGCACTGCTGACCGTCCACGGTGGCCCCTGCGGTAGGGACCCTGCAGAGGTCACAGAGGCAGGGTGCTGGGAGCCAGTGGGCTGCAAGAGCTGTCAGGGTGAAGCTGCAGTGTGTGATCACAGGTCCAGGGTGAAGCGCGAGGTCTGGATTCTGTTATGGAAATGAAACAAAATTGTTTTCTTCCTGAGTCTTTACAGAAATCGCTGCTTTGAAAATTATCCTGTCAGAAAGCGAATAAATGGCGTTTATTCATACCACACTGAGCGCTCCTAGAGTTATTTTATTTTATATTGTAAATAGGCTGCAATCTCTTAATTCAGGGCAAGTTTTTGGCCACGCTTAAAAAGATTTGGATTTGTACTACCCTGTAGCCAGCAGGCCCATGCAAGGCAGAATTTATAATTTGCAAATGAAAGCTAAGTGCAAGCTCAGAACTAGCCCAGAAGCCCCCTCCCAAACATTAAAACCAGAACGGAGCCACAGGAGGTGGCCAGAGCCACCCCTCAATCTGGGTGCAGAATCCCACCGGGGAAAGAGCGTATGGTGGCTGCAGGATCAAGCAGAGAAAGGAGCCACGTCCTCAGTGCCCAGGGACGTGCGGTGCCCCACCCTGGCCTTGTGGGTCTGCTTGGTGGCTGCCCCGCCGCAGGTTTCCACCCGGCGCCGGGGCCTGCCTCCGGGGTGTCGGGCCCCAGTGTGGGATGGGCTCTTCCGTCTAGATGAGAGGCCAGGTGACAGGGAAGCTGTCCGCCTTCCCGGAGGCAGCCTTCAATTGGCATTTCAGTGATAGAAGTCAAAAAACCCTTCCTCAGTTCTGTTAAATACAGTTTAAATTGTTTTGACCTTCTTTCAAACCAAATGAAACAGACTTCTGCCTAGTCTGCTCTTCATTATTGCAGTCTCAAGTAGTGAGGGGCAGTATCCCTGGTTTTCGCTGTGATCCCTGGCCTGCCTCAGCTCTGCCTGTGAGTGTGGCCAGGGCCCAGTGTCCCTCGCACCCTGTGGCTCCTGTGAGCCTCAGAACTAGGTCACCCCAACTTGTACCGTTTTTACTGCATCCCCTGCAAGTCCCCTGGAACTTCTCGCCCTTTGCGCCACCTCTTTTCCTGTCTTTGCTGTGAACTACGCACTGGGCCAATGGCTCTTCCCCTCCAGTCCCAGCCCTGTGTTCCCTTGCGTTGCCGTGCCGCAGACAGAGTGGCCCCTCCACACCCCCCACCCTACTTTGCGTCCCGGAGCTGGGGCACCAAGGCCGTGGGATCCACAGCGGGGGTGTCAGCAGGTCGCACAGTGGCCTCAGCATTCTCTTGTTCACTGTTCCGGGCAGGCCTGCAGGCCCACTTGTGGTGCCAGGAGAGCAGAGCACACAGCACCCGCAGGGCAGGCAGGGTGGCCAGCCATCCCCTCCCACGGCCACTGCTCAGCCCTGAGGCCAGACCCCTCCAATTTAGGAGGGAACTTTCTGAGTCATTTTGCCCCATCCGTGTAGGCCTGGGCCTGACCTGCCTAGGACCCCGCTGCTCCCGGAGGACGTGGCCTCCAGGGGAGTCTCCACCGGCTGTCCCCCTTGAGTTCAGCAATGGCCTCCTCGGGGAAAGCAGCCGGCCAGCCCGTGCTGCCTGTCTGGTCGCCTCAGTCCGTGCCTGCTCAGTGCTGTCAAAACTCGAGCCTGTTCTGCAGGAGTTGGGACCGGCGCTCAGAGCAGGGGGATGGGATTGCCAGCAACCTTCTGGCGTTTGGACACCAGCTGGCGCCCTGAAGAGAGTAGCCCTCACTGGTGCACTGCTTAGGAACGTCTCCCACCAGGGGCGACACGTTGAGACTGTAGTGGCTGGCCCCCATCTGGCCTCGCCGTGTGCAGGAGCCCCCGAGCTACGGTTGGGCTGGGCCGGGCCGGGCCGGGCCAGGGCTCGCACAGGTTCTCTTGGCGTGGGAGTGTGCCCCAGTGCCCTCAGGCCCGCTGAGGGGTCACAGTGGGTCTGCAAGCCTTGTGGAAGTTAGGTAAGGTGGAGGCATGGCCAAGCAGCACTTTCTGCAGGTTGGGCACCTCCCAGGAAAGGCCCAGGTGGCCCCACAGGACTTGGTACTCGAGGGACCCTGGGGTGACTGCTCAGGCGCTGAGTTGGCCCCTCCACAGATCTGGCAGTCAGACTTCCCTCTCCCATCACCCTGGCCTGGGAGACGCAGGCTCATAGGTTGTTTGCACACTGAAGTCAAGCATCTGGGCAGAGCCTTCGCCCCAGTCCAGCACACCTCTCAGGCATGCTTGGAGCTCTCCACTCAGTGCTGCCAAGAACAAAAGCAAAATGTAAAGAGACAGCTGAGGAGGTCCGTACGCTCCACTGTGTTAGTCGTTAGAGTAACTCTGGAGTCCAAGGCACAGTGACCTTACCACACTTGCAGCATGCTGGAGTCTGCAGAAGCAGCTGAGAAGGGCAGGCCCTGGAGGAGGACAGGCGTGCACGTTGCCTGCAGAGCTTTCACTCCCAGCACAGCCCTTGGGACCCTTGGGACAGACGCTGACGGCACATTGTTCCCACAGGTGGACAGCGACACCATCTGGAACGAGGTGCACTCATCGGGGGCTGCTCGTCTGGCCGTGGGCTGCGTGGTGGAGCTGGTCTTCAAGGTGGCCACGGGGGAGCTGAAGGTCAGCCGGGCTCGCAGTGCTGGGCTGGGCACCCTGGTGGGTTAGGGTTAGGCCCTTCCCCTGCATCAGGCTGAGAGAGGCTGGTGGGGGCTTCTACCTAGAAGTGGGCATGAACGTATTTGCCCTAGAGACCCTCGGGGTTGGTACTGGGGTACTGCATGGTCCTCCTAATTGCTGGGGGTCCCAAAGCACTTTGGCATGTGACTTAGGTTATTAGAATTGGCCACTTTGCAGCCAAGGCACTTTAAGGGAGGAATTTAAAGTGAGAGTAGTGTAAGGCGTTGTCCTGCCACATGTCGCACACCCGTGAGACTGCAGGAAGAGGCGGAGGCCCGCCGGTGCTGTGGCCGAGCCTGGCAGAGGCGGGCCTGGAAGGTGGACAGTGTGTCTCTGAGCCTCCTCTGCCAGCCTGAAACCTGCCTGCGGAACCTTGGCCTGTGGGAGGTTTTCCAGTACTGCAGGGTCATTTGCTAAGCGGGGTCCCCAAGCCCTTACACATGACACCCTGCCCAGACCCCCTGTATTTCACAGAAAGCCCTAGCCAGGGTGTCTGGAGGGCTGGAAGCCTGGGGTTCAGCCCCTTCTGCCACTGCCTGCTCCTTCCCTCTACGTGACAGGCCAATCTGGAGCGGCCCACGGTTTGCCCACGGTGAGACACCAGCTTGGCTCTCCCTCTTCCAAGCAGTGTAGGGCCTCTGGAGGCAGGAGCCAGCACGGCTGGCCTCTGAGCTCTGCACAGCGCTGTCTGGAGACAGCCTGCAGCCTTGGCCACGGGAGCCCCGTGCGCATCCTGCTGGCTGGCCCCGCGTCAGAGGGTGGTGCATGAGTGTCAGGGCTGAAAAGTGCACTTTGGCAGGCTCCTCAGGGCATCCTTGGGGGAAACTGCCTTCCACCCACAAATGTGAAGGCAGCGAAGGCCTCAAGGGCTGTGCTGTGCTGTGCCACAGTTCAGCGCTGCTGTTCAGCCATGGCTGTGCACAGCACCAGCAGTTCCTCCTGGGGCTTGAGCACCATCGGTGCAGAGCAAAAGGTCCCTGAGTGGCAGGGCTACCATGGAGACCTCACCCCGGCCTGCACACACGCTGGGCAGGGCCAGGACCAGGAGGTGGGATTGGCAGCAGTGCGTGTTAACGGTTGGGACTCACCACCTGAGCTGGCCTCTTGGCCTCTCCACTGCTTTGGGTCCATCCTGCGCTAGCTCGCCAGCTCCAGCCAACTGTCCATGCTCAGCTGCCCTTGGAGGCTTTGGAGGAGCTGACCGTGTGGCTTTCTGTTGCCAGCGAGATGTAGGTGCCTGCTGGAGCTGCTTCAAGCCCCAGCCAGAGCAGTTTGCAAATGGCAGCTGCAGGTGTGACAGATGGGACACGCAGCCACGTCACTGCCCACCTCAAAGCATTTCTAGAGTAGAAATACAGCTGCTCGCTATGTGTGGTGCCTACAACTGCTGCCACACACACACACACACACACACACACACACACCCCAGCCACCCTGCCTTAGGACAGGTGTCCCTAGGGCCCAGCTGAACAGCCTGCCCAAACACAGCCCCTCCCACTCGAACTTGGGTCTCCCCCAGGTGGCAGTGGGTCATGAGCCATGGGCACCAGGAATACCCTGGCCCTCCACGCTGCACAGCCTCACCTCTTACCATAGCACCTAGTGTTACAGGAAACCCTTGAAGCCAGCAGGCCACTTTAAGAACAGGACAAAGAACTCCAGAGGCTCACAGCCACTCTGGCATGTGCCCCGTAGCAGTGTGACCAGAAGGTGGGAGAGGCTGTGCCTCCCCCAGGTGCTGGGTCCGCTGAGGGTGCTTGTCACAGCCTTCTCAGAGCTTGAGCTGCGTCCTTCCTCACTGTCTGTGTTCCCTGCAGAATGGCTTTGCTGTGGTCCGGCCCCCAGGACACCATGCGGAAGAGAGCACGCCTATGTGAGTGGATGCAGAGGGCAGGCGGGCCCCGGGGATTGCGCGCAGCCCGCAGTGTGGCCACTGCCCCGCATCTCCCTTCCCTAGGCTCCAGGGCAGGCCAGGGAAGGGTGCAGGTGCTGAAGTGTGTCAGCCTTCTGGGGGCTTGGTAAAAAGATGGGCAAGTGGCAGATGGGAGGACCTCGGAGGAGGGCCCAGGCAGCCTCTGGCAGAGGGGGGGGGCTTCTCTCTCACAGAGTAAGCTCACCTGGCACCAACAGCTTGGTGCAGCCAAGGCCAGGCTCTGTGTCACCATGTGGCCTTGCAGCTGGGCAGCTCTGGGCTCTGTTCCGCCTTTCCTGGGCGCTTGCCACCCACACACCTGAAGTCTGAGTGTGGTGTGTGGTCCTGGAGGTGAGAAGGAAAGGCAACTATAGACTTGCCTGGATGAGGTCTGTGTACACTGACCCACAGGAGCACACAGTCCCCAGACTTCTGAGACTGGGCACACCTGAGTGTGAGGGGGGCTGTCAGCGCCGGAGCAGCTGCGCGCCTGCTCCGCGGGGTGTGTGGGCACAGGCACAGCAAGAGCAGGGTGGGCCTGCTGGACTCATGGGGGAGGGCGGCCACACTGTTTCAGACACAGCCGTCCTACCGCGAGAGGAGAGGCTGCCTCCCAGCAGGGAGCGGGGCTGGGTCCGCACACCTCTGCAGAGACCCTGCCGCCGCTCACCCCTCACTGCAGAGCACGCATGTTCCTGACACTGCAGTTTCTGTACATTGGTCCCTTTGAGATTCCCTTTCAGATGGGAACCCAAGTCCCTGGACTTTCTCAACCCTGAGTCCAGTGGGACTCCTGGCATCTGTGCGAGGTGCTGTTGCGGTGTTTGCCTGTGTCACGCGCGGACTCTCAGGCTTCCAGGGCATAGCACAGTCTGGGCAGAAGTGGCCTGTGCTTCTCCATCCTGCCAGAAAACTGAGACAAAGATTGTTGCTTTTACCTGAATCACTTTCTAGCCTGTCTTCCTAGTCCTCTGAGAAAGATTCTCTAAGCCACAGCTGCTCACTGGGGTGATAAGTGTAGCATTGTTCCTGTCCTGGATGTGGAGGATAAGCGGAAGCAGCTAAATAGGCCACTTCCCAGTGTTAGGGGTGACATCCCTGGAGATGTTGGTAGGGTTCCATGAAGTTCTGTGGGGGTACAGGGGGGGTGGACCTCGCCTGGCAGCCCAGAGAGCTCCAGGCAGGAAACTGGGTCGTGTGTGTGTGTGTGTGTGTGTGTGTGTGTGTCTGTATCTGTGATGTGTGTGGTATGTTATCTCCATCTCCGTACGTGTGTGTTGTATATTTGTGTAATATGTGTGTTGCTATGTTTGTGTCTGCATAACATGTCTATATGTTGTGTGTGCAGGTATCTGTATATTTGATATGTCTCTGCACAAGTGCATATCTGTGGGTATGTCGGGCTGTGCATGTGTGATCTGGAGTGTGTGTGTCTAGGTCTGTGTCGAGTGCCCGTATGTGTTCATGCAGCGTGTGTCTGTTATGTGTGCACACATGTCTGTGTGCATGTTCTTGTGTGCATACTTGTGGTGTTGTCCAATGCACAGATGTCTGTGCACATGTCTGTGCTTCTGTGTGTGGTATGTGCCTGTGTGTTTGGCTGAGTGCATAGCTATGTATGTGTGCCTCCGACCGACGCGAGCGTGTGTTTACGCCTGCGTGCTGTGTGTCTGCATGTGAACACGCAGCACAGTGCTCACGCGGGGCTGATTGATGAACGGCGTTAGCTCAGGTCTCAGCTGCCGAGGGAGGAGCCGCCAGCGTGCTGGCCTCCTCTAGGCTCGCAGGCCCGCGGGCCGCAGTGGTGACATCACCTCTCTGCCTCCCCCAGGGGCTTTTGCTACTTCAACTCGGTGGCAGTTGCAGCCAGGCTCCTCCAGCAGCGGCTGAGCGTGAGCAGGATCCTCATTGTGGACTGGGTGAGTGGCACAGCCCCATCCCAGGTGGGCGGTGAGTACAGAGGCCGTAGCCTTCCTGGCCCTGGGTGCAGGCTGCAGGCTTTGTCCACTGTGAACATTGAGCCTCGGGGACTTGTCTCTCCCACAGCCTGGCCAGTAGGGCCCACACCTGTGCCAAGAGCCTGCCGTGTGTTCTCCGCCCTGCCAGGTCCAAACTGTGGTGGAGGGCAGTACCTGTGTAGGCCCCGACCTCTGGCCTGGGGGCTAGGACAGGTCCCAGAGGTGCTGTTTTTACTGCTCAGCTCCGTGTGGTTACTGCCTCCTCATGCAGGAGTGAGCCCTGGGGTACGCATTTCACACTCTGTTTTGAAGCTATATGCATGTGAAACACTCTTCCGGGGGTCTATGACTTTTTTTTTTCAGTTTCATTGTGTAATTTTTTTTTAATGTATTTAGCACAGGGTCTACAGGGTCTCACTACATGGATTGGACTCGTAGTGATCCTCGTGTTCAGGGGCCTGCCACCATGCCCAGTCTCAATCGCTGTCTCAGCGTGCCCTGGGGGCAGGGCCAGCACGGCATGCTGGGATTCAAATGCCAGTCGCTGCACTCTGCCTTAGCAGGCGCTTTAGTCCACTGAGTTATCTAACCAGCCCTGACATTTCATTTTCTTTTAATCTTTATTTATTTGGTAAAGGATCTAGCTACGCAGCTCAAACTTGTAGTGATCCTCCTGTCTGAGCCTCTCTAGCACTGGACTTACAGGCATGCGCCACCACACCTGGACTCCATGGCCAACACAGTGTGCAGGGCCAGGGAATGAGCCCAGGTCCTTGCGCTTGCCAGGCAGGCACTAAGACTGCCAAGCTATCTCCACAGGCGTCATTTTTAACAGAAAATAAAAGGCACATCATGTGGGGCAGTGATTTATATTACAGCATCCCTTCCTAGTGGAGACAAAGAACACAACCCAGGGAGTAGCCAGCTCCAGGCAGAGCACCTGGAGAAGGCAGCTGAGGCAGGAGGAGTGGTTTCCACTCCTGGCCCAGCGTACATCCCCCTTCCTTGGGGAGGCTGTGATGGCGATGTGACCAAGTGACCGATCATAGCCACAGGCCTGAGGCAGTGTCCCTGCTGCTGCATGCTCCCCTGGCATTCCTGTCCTTTATGGAGAAGGTCAGACAAAGCAGCAGGTTCCCTGTTAGGAGATGCCGGCTTCGTGCAGCTCCCCACGGACATACAACCCTGTGGCACAGGTGTCCCCTGTGTCCTGGAAGCCCTCCCATGTGGCCTGGGCCGCAGGCATCTGCAGCCTGGAAGAGGCCCTCCTGCCTCTCTTCGGGTGCCCTCTGGTGACATGGTGGCCTATGTCAGTGGGCACTGGGATTATGGACAAGGCTGGTAGCTGCAGAGTGGTGCCTGGAACCCAGGCAAGCTCTTTGCTAAGTCTCTGTCACCCTCCTGATAAAGGCTGAGGGAATGTCGAATGTCACACACATCATGGACACACTGGCCAAATGGCTGTGCAAAGACAGGGCTCGCGCCGGGCTGGAACAGCAGCCCTCATTGCCAGGTCAGAACTGTGCCGGGGGCGAGATTCAGACACCCCCTTCAGCCCTGCGGGGCCTGCACCCCCTTCAGCATGCTGGGGACCCCGTGAGCAGGGTCTTTCCACAGTGTGCCTGGGCAGGACGCTGTGCTCTGAGGCCCAACCCCGCCCTCAGCCTCTCTGCTCTCTCAGGATGTGCACCATGGGAACGGGACCCAGCAGGCTTTCTACAGCGACCCCAGTGTCCTCTATGTGTCCCTGCACCGCTACGATGATGGAAACTTCTTTCCGGGCAGTGGAGCACCTGACGAGGTGAGTAGGTGTGGGGACTCTTGGGGTGGCTAAGCCAAGGGCGAGGACAGCCGTCACCAGCCCACCCACAGTAGAAGCAGGACTTCTGCTTCGTGCCATTGGTCCTGCCGGGCCTAGACAGCTGTGCCACACCAGGCCTGCTCGAGCTGGAGGAGGGCCTGATATGCCAGGTCAGGAAGCTGAGGCACGTTGACTGAGCCCAGCCCTCCTCCTGCAGGAAGGCTGGCAGCTCTGGCTGAGATGGCGCTCTGGGCCTGTCCTCCGGGAGCTGAGTGAGGCCACACCACACCCCACTGCTTGAGAGCAAATGGGATGACAACACTTGTGCTCCTTCTCTGGCTGCCCAGACAGCCTCACAGCCGGCCGGATGGGTGCACAGCCATGGCATGAAGGCGGCCGGTCCTCAGGGCTACCTGAGAGGGACAGAGGGCGCAGTCAATGGCCAGGGGCACACATCGCCCCCCACTTCGAGCCTAAGCACCATGTGGACATGCTGCTGCCGCCATCAGCAGGCCGGGACCTGTGGATGCCCACACGCAGGGAGCCCAGGGCGTGCCTGAGCCCGGCTGAGGCGGGCGTCCTGTAAACACCTGTCATGAGCTTTCTCCTTCTGCCCACAGGTGGGCACAGGGCCAGGCGTGGGCTTCAACGTCAACATGGCCTTCGCGGGTGGCCTCGACCCCCCCATGGGAGACACAGAGTACTTGGCAGCCTTCAGGTGAGCGCGCAGCAGTCCTAGCTCTGTCTGGAGATTGTGAGACCCTGCCCTGAAACCTGCTGTCTGCACAGACGCCTTTGGCCCCCAGGTGGACCCTGGCACTGCCCAACCTGTGGTTGTGGTCCCACTCAGGTGTGTGCTTGAGTCCTGGGAGGGAGGAGGTGGAGGCAGAGACTGCGCCCCCGAAGAGACCCTGCACAGTGGAAGTCCGTTCTTTTCCTTGGGATAGACACATGGGAGGAGTGGGCTCGCCCCGTTGTGGCCCCCTCCTCGCGTCCTCCCTCCTCCACTGGGACTTGGCTGCAGGACACTGTTCGAAACTGAGCATTCACTTTGACCTCAGAGGTTGTAGATGTAATATTTCTCAGCCAGAAGGGCTGGCTCGTGGCACAGAGCTTCTCCTGGGGTCACTGTCACCCTTGTGAAAGGCAGCTTCTGCCCACGTGTGCAGCAAGAAAGTCCCGGTGGGCAGGCATTGCTGGTCCCCTGCGCAGTCGCACCCAGCAGGCTTTCTGAGGATCTTCTCTCGACCTCCTCCTCTAAAGCCATGAGCACGGGAAGCATGTGTGGACACATCTCTGTCCCTGTGGATGGTGTCCCCTTGCTGTGTCTCTGTATTGTGCACGCATCTGTGACTGATGCTGCGGCGTCCGTCTCTGGGAGTGTGCACGAAAGTGTGTGCATGCGTGTCTCTGCGTCTGTGTGCCTTTCTGGTGGGGGAGACTGCATAAGGACGCCTCTGTAGAGGTTTAACCTGGACCCCACACGCTCTTCTGAGACCCTGCTTGAGTCCCATGCACACTCAGCATTTGCTGGCTCCACTTGAAATGGGTTCCTGCGCCCCGCCCCACTGGGCAGGAGATGCCAGTAGGCGGAGTCCCCGCATCCTGTCACTTGTAGAGTAAGGCTCAGAGCAGGCCCCTGTGCGTACTGCACTGCTGCCCCACTGCACTCCCTCTGAGCCGGGGCTTAGGCTTGCTGTCTCTTCCGCCCTGGCTGGTGGTGCTTTCCTTACGCCTGCGCTGTCTTGCTTAGCAGGACTCACATACACACTTGGCTGCTGCATCACGCTCCCCACCCAGAGCCAGTGCTCTGGGAGCAAAGCATCCAGCCCAGCGAGCTGCCCGCTTGCTTGGCTGGCTTCCTGCTGAGGCACACTGCCGCCGAACCAGGCAGAGAGCAGGACAGCCTCTGTGGTGGTGGGCGCCAGGCGTCCTCTCCTTCCGGGTCATGCCTGAGGCCCTCCGGCCCCAGATGGGATGGAGCGGAAGCCTGGCAGTGTGTGCACCCGCCCAGGCCTGGGGAGGCAGAGCCCGCTTGGAGGCAGGCCTTCCTCTGGAGGCGCTGGGCCTCAGTGTACCCAGTCGCACCGCGCCACGCAAGCGCTTTAAAGTCATAGTAGCTTCCTTGAGAAGGAAAACTGCTTTTTTTTTTATTCTAATGTAAAATAACACTTTGAAGTTTACAACTTATGGTTCCCTGGGCATCCGATGGGGAAGCAGGGTCAGAGCTTGGCTTCCCCGTCTCTTCCTCAGCCTCCCGCTCTGGGAGCCCCAGGGACGGCGTGAGCTCAAAGGCAGCACCTTGTTAGGCAGACCCTTGTCTGACAGCTTGCATTTTCAGGGGATCAAGCATCAGATGAAGAAAAGATAAGAAAATTGGCTCTAATGAGATCCAGAGGCAGCAGCACTTTCTCCTCGGGCTCAGAGACTGAGGAGAGAGGGGGCCTTAATTCAAACCAGTTGGGCCCGCACCAGATGTGGCTTTGAAGTTTGCCGAGGACAGGCCGAGCCGCTGGCACCTGGACACACACGTGTAGTGGTGTCCCTTCCTTGGCTGTCCTGTCCTTCCTCGTTAGCAACCCCAGAGCAACTCTGCAGCTCCCTGTCAGCCACACCTACTGGCAAGGCTGAGAGGTCAGCGGGAGCTGTCGTCTCTGGATGGTGGACAGTGGCCCTCAGCTGACTGGCAGCCTGCCCTGGCCTCACCTGCAGCGTGGGACCTCCACTGGTCGCCAGCTTGCTGTTGCTGCTGCAGTGCCAGACAGTGGCCACCTGTGCTCACTGCACAGCGCCCGAGGATAGGCGCCCCGTGCAGTCAGCCTCCCATCCAACTGCCTTCTCATTTGAAGACTTCCAAGTATTTTCTGCGTAGATGCGAAGCTGAGAGCACCATGCAGCGACTAGAAGCCAAAAGCACGAACACAGCACTCAGCAGCTGAGCTTGGGTGGCCTGCTTGGCCCAGCTCTGGGCATACAAGCAAGGGACGAAGCTGCCTTCTGTGGGCTAATGCAGTGGCCAGCCATTTGGGGGCAATGAGCTGGCCCAAGGAATTAGGGGAAACAATGTGAAGACCAAGCCCCCGTGACTGCACGCTCACAGCAGGACTCTCTGGTGCGGGTTCTGGCTGAGCAGGGCAGAAGAACCTGTCTCAAGGGGGCCTGGGTGGAAGACAGGGCCTGGTGGGCCGGCGGCTGTCCAGGAGGGAGGGATAGAGCCCGCCCAGTTCTGCATGAGCTGGGGGAGGGGCTGCGCTGCACTGAGAGCAATGCAGACGGGCACCAGGGGCAGGGTAGAGGACATGGGGGGTTCAGGGGAGCGACCTCAGGTTGGGGCACAGAACACTGAGTGGGGACACAGCTGCTCCAACAGGTTCTAGAAGGCAGGATGCAGGTCTCCTGAGGTGGGTGTTGGGCGAGCGGGGCAACCTGAGCTCAGGAGGCTGGGACAGAGTGTTCTGGGGAGAGCCCTGGGAAGTGGGGAGATGAGAACTAGCAAAGACCCGCAGGAGGGGGAGCCGAGGACCACCTGGGTCCCTGCTAGCATTTGCATCCTCACTGAGGCCCAGGGTCCCGGAAGGAAGGGTGCCAGGGCCCTGGGGGCGGGGAGCAGAAAGCAGGGCCTGGGAAGAAGGAGGAGGTGAGAGCACAGAGCAGGCACCTACCCCAGGGAGGTGCCCAGAGGCCCAGCCCCATGAGGCTCATGCAAGGCCCCTGGCATCCCTGCCAAACAGCCCTATGGGGCAGGGTCCAAGGGTGGCTGCACCTCCTGGGCAGCCAGGAAAGCCATTGTGCAGTGAGGATGCAGGTGCAGGGGCCTGAGCAGGCAGGAGGAGGTCCCTCAAGCCCAGCTCTGCCCTGCAGTCCGTCCCTCCTTGCTGGCTGGGTGCTATCAGGGTCCTCGCCCTGCCCACCATTTCTACCAGCACCGCCCGAGGCTGTGACCCCACACCTTTCTCAGGAGGGATGGCTCAGGCAGCCATCTCGAGGGTGCACCAGGCTTCCAGGACGTGGGCGCTGCGACACTATGCAGCTCATGGGCAGGGCCACATGCAGGGCAGGCATGGGTCACAGAGGCACCAGCTCCTGCCCTCGCCCTCACAGTAAGCATGATGATGCAAAGCATTTTCCAGGTATAAAAGGCCCCATTGTTAAAGTGCCCTCTGGTGCCCAGGGCACCCACTTCCTCCGAATCACAAGAGATTCGGAAGGACGGTGTTGCCCATGGCTGGACTAGTCCTGGGATGTGGGCACACATGCTGGAGGCTCTCAGATGGGCGGGCAGCTGGCTGCTGGGGTTGGCTTGGGTGTATGTGTGGAGGGTTGAGTGGCAGTTGAGACACCAGGTGGCATGACTAGATCTGCTCCACCGAGGCATGCTGGGGTCAGCACGGTGGCCACAGCCCTGTCATCTGGCCGTACTCAGAGTCCCATACTGGCTCTGGGCCTCGTATGAGGCCCTGTGGGGTGTGTGGAGGTTGTGGTGCCCAGTGTGAGTTGCCGGTTCTTAGCAGTGGATTTGAGATAGTGCCCATGGGAACCTGGGGCATGACTGCCCCATGGTGGCGCCTGTGAACAGTTCTACAAGTAGCGGTGGCCCCAGCTCCCCTGGGCTGGTTGCTGTCCTGCTTATCTGCCAGGCTGTAGAGCTGACTGACTGACCAAGGGCAGGACCCAAGAGAGGCCACAAGAAGGTGTGCGTCACTAAAGTGCCACGCAGGACCTCTTCAGGGGCCACAGCCTCTGCAAGGCGCCTCTCGGCCTCAGGCACTGAAGCAGTGTGAGTCTCCACCTGTCCGCCCTCAGGACTGCATTCCTGTGCTCTGTGGGTCAGTTCTCAGACATCAGCCTGATTCACCGTTCTCCTGCCTCCACCCCAGGGATCCCCTCATCCGCCCCCTGGGAAGCCCCAGGACTTCACCCTGCCCTCACCCTGGGACAGGCTTTGTGACCCTACAGAGGGACGCTTAGAAAAATGGCTGAGAAGGCCCAGGCAGGAGTGCAGGCCTCACTGTCTGCAGGCTCAGCTCAGACTTAGAGTGAAACAGTCCTCTCCCACTCCAGGTGCCCCAGTTAAGGGTGCGTGAAGGTGGCGGTGGGGTGACACGTCCCCAGTGTGGCAGGGTATGCCTTCAGTCCTGCCACAGACATGAAAGTTACATCCCCATGAGGAGCAGTGGCATTCCTCACTGGGCCTATGATGCCAGGACACCTCATGGACAGACAGACCCCCACCGGGCATCGGGGTGAGCCTGATGGTATGCACCGAGGACTGCACCTTGCCGCCTCCCGGCCTGAGGGTGCACTGTGATGGGCTTCAGGGAGCACAGTCACCTGGTGCTGTCTACAAGGGCACTTTGGACACTGTGGCTCAGCAGTACTTTGAGACAGAGACTAAGCCCATGTCTGCATGTGGCCCCGGCAGCCCCCAGGTGCCTGGCACAGCGTCTGCACGACTGTGGTTTGTGTTAACATCATGAGTTGGCTTTCAACTCCAACCCAAACCATGGCAGACCCTGTGCTACTGCGCCAAGAGGAAGATACGTGACAAGGACCTTGTCCAGGTCATTAAACCAACCTCCAGGACTGGTGTGTGCAGACAGGCAGGGAGGGCAGCAGAGGAAGACCTCAGGGCCCTGGCTTGCACCCAGGGGACAAAGTGTCCTACCCACAGGTGACCCAGTGTTACCGCCTGACTACACCAGCATGCCCCATGTCCAGCCGTCCAGGCAGAATTAGACCATCCGCGCTGAGCAGGTGCTCTGCTTAAATGTCTGTATTGTGCAGAATGACAGCATGAGCCTGGCTCGGGGAATCGGGATGGAACGGAGCCCTGTGGTCAAGGCTGGTGTTACACGCCTCGAGGCATCTTTGCCCTGCTTCTCTGTTCTTGTGTCTCCCTTTGGTCACTGGGACTGTCACAGGCACAGGAGCCCTGAATAAGCCAGTCCGACACTGTGGCCTCCAATCAGGAATCTGCCACAGAGCTTGAGGCGCGAGTGGCTTGCTGACCTGCCTGGGCCCCTGCCTTGTGCTCTTGCACCCTAGTGGTGGTCCTCAGGGCCCCCGGGCTGCAGCACTCCATCCGCCTGGGTTCCTTCTGCAGCTGGATGCAGGGCCTGGGCTCAGCTGGAGCATGAGGGTCCATAGTTGGCTTCAGCATCCAGTCAGCCACCCTATGCCCACAGCGAGTGTGATGTGTTCAGACAGGTTTCTCAGCACAGACCAGAGCAATGGCGTCACACCCCTGCCACACGGCAGACCACGCGTGGCCTTCTCCTCTTGCCACGTCTCCTAAGCTTGCCTCGCTGTGCAGTGTCTTCTGGTGATGGTTGCAGTCTTACTTTGCTCTTGTTGCTCAGACAAAATATCTAACATCCAAAATGGAAGCAAAGGTTTATTTAGCTCACAGTTAGTGGAGGTTTCAGTCCATACTCGGCTGGCTTCAAGGCAGAGTGGCACCTGGCAGAGGGCAGCCGTTCATGGAAGTGGAAGACAGCGAAGAGCAAGGGAGGAGCAGCAACAGCAGCAGCCACAGAGGAAGCCTCTCCCTGTCCTTTATGTTGTATTCAGGCCGTCTGCCCCAGGGCAGGTGTAGCACCCACCCCCATAACCCCAGCACTGGACCATGACTTAGTCACGAACTCTCGCAGTCTGGCCCATGGCTGCATGAGGCTCTGGGGGCACACCTAGGCACAAACTAACATGTGCCCAGGCTGCCTGGCGATGGAGGGCCCAGGCCTCCTCCTTGGCCTGCCTGGGGGGCATCTGCCCACCTCCCTGCTGGGGTCTCAGGAGAGGGGTCAGTGCCTGACCACCTGGTGGAAACCAAGAGTCAGTGCCGATCATTCTGAATCGGGCAGTGTAGGTGCTGAGGACCCAGGAGGCCACTGTTGTGCTGACACTCAGCACCAGCATGCCCTCCATGGTGGCACCATCTGATCGTTCGCGACTAGTACCTCAGCCTGCATTAAGAGATGATTTTCCCACTTCTCACGTAACGCGTGTCTCATGTCCCAGTAGACAGAAACCAAACCACTAAGCTTCTCCATGGCGCTGTCTACGTCTGAGTTCCTTGGAGTGTGTTCTAACTTTGCCCTCTGATCACTGGGCCTCCGGGGTAGTGGGGCACTCACGTGGGCTCTATCCCTAAGGGCTGGGACAGTTGCCGGGTGTTCCACTTCTCAGATATCCCACCCTGTGCCAGCAACTACACTGGTCTTGAGGGAAAGCCCTGGAAAGTGTCCGGGGCTGGGCACCTTGCCACTGCAGGAAGGCCTGCAGGAGGGTGCCCCTGCACCTGTGGGAACACATCTGGGCCTCCGTGGTTACCTGTCACCTCTGAGATACAGCAGCACAGGTGTTCTAGTAGGGCTGTGGCATGGGCTTCAGACAGGCCTGCTTTTCCGCTCCATCTGGTAGGGGATTCCCTCAAGCTCCCTGTGAGCCCTCAGACACCAGCCGGCTGGTCAGAGGGGCCCCAGGTGCGTTTGGTGACCATCCAGTCCTCTGCTCTGTCTATCCCCCACTGGCCTGATGACTCCTTCTCCTACCCTTGCAGAACCGTGGTCATGCCAATCGCCAATGAGTTTGCCCCGGATGTGGTACTGGTGTCATCGGGCTTTGATGCTGTGGAGGGCCATCCCACACCTCTTGGAGGGTACAACCTCTCTGCCAAATGTAAGTGGGCCTAAGTGGTTACCTGCACACCCCCACTATGCTCAGTTTGTGACCTGCGTGCTCTGTGTGTCAAGTGATGACCCCCCCACCCTAGGACCCCAAGGAGACAGAGCCACTCCAGTGTGGCTGCTCAGACCCATCTGTCCCAGCCACGAGGGCACACTCCTGCTGTGCGCGGCCCTGCACAGCTCCCACTTACAGTGCCCACTGCCACACTGACCTGCTTGGTCGGCCTCATAGGAGCGTGGTGCCAGTACCCATCCCATCACATAGGTAAACTAAGTGCTTCAGCCTGGGCCTGGTACCCACAGCTACCAGGGCATGCAACCTGGCAAAGTGTGCTGGATCTGTTGCCCAGGCGTGGGCCAGTAATGCTGCATGGCCCTCCTGGCGAAGGTGCTGACCATCACTGCCAGTGCCTTCTGTGGGGCAGACCCTGGGTGCAGTGGGCGTCTGGATGTGGACACGGGAATCCCCATGTGGCAGCCAGCGCTGTCATGTGCACGCAGGTGCACACTTCCTGGGCACTTCAGGTGCCCGGGACAGCGGGACCCCTAGGTGGGAGGCTGACTTGGCCTCCAAAAAGAACAAAGCCTTAGCTCATGCCCTTACAGACAGCAGCCCAAACCGAGCTCTTCTGTGCCTTAAGAGGTCTTGGCCAGGTACCCCAGCCCTGGTCCGTGGGCACCATGTTGCTGCCTGCCCCCCACCCCGTGCACATGCTCTTTCCTCTTGCAGGTTTCGGGTACCTGACGAAGCAGCTGATGGGCCTGGCTGGTGGCCGGGTCGTGCTGGCTCTCGAGGGAGGCCATGACCTAACAGCCATCTGTGATGCCTCTGAGGCCTGTGTTTCTGCTCTGCTGGGAAACGAGGTACATAGCCCCTGAGCCCCCATGAAGGTTACTCCCCAGCACACGCGCGCGGGCCTGGCCATCAGGGCCTGGCCCATGGGGTCTCCTCAGTTGCTTTTAGCTCCGCATTGCATGTTCTTTGCTACCCCACTTGGTCTCACTGTTTAAGTGACAGGCATTTGGTAAAGGCCGGAAAGAGCAGAGAGGACCAACAAGAAGCACGCTCTGAAGAGAAGAGTGAAGGTTCTCACTGTCTGTGCTCATTTTGGTTTATTACCTGTGGGTTGCAACACCGGGATGTGGCAAACGCTTTGTCTTGTTCCACTACTGTCCTGCAAGGCAGTTGACCTCTAGGAAATTCTCGCTGGGTTTGTGTGGCTCAAGGCTGGGCCAGGGCCTCTGCCCAGCATCTTTTCTGTGCCCATGTGTGGGCTCCACTGTGCTCCCTGCTGCCACAGAACTAAGTCTGCCCTGCACAGCAGCCTCTGAGCCCCACAAAGTTTTTGTTCCCAGGGCCGGGTGTCACACTTTTTTCCGTGCATATCTCTGCAGGGGAGGAGACTCCAGAGCAGGGGCCATGGCATCATCGAGAGGGCAGAGATGTATATGGCCCTACCGGGTAGTGAGGAAGTGGCTGTGCAGGCCCCAGAGCTTGGCTGGGCTCGTGGCTCCGTGGTGCCTTGGCCTGAGGACTGAGAACCACACCTGGGGTCTGTGCAGTGGGAACACTCTCCAGGGTGGGGGGAGACCAGTGACAAGGCCTTGCCTGGGCTCAGGAGAGACCAGCTGTGGGGAGGGGAGCTGAGGACATAGGGAGGCCCCAAGTGAGTCCAGACACAAGCAGAGAAGAGGGCTGCATGTGGGCAGCACGGGCCGTGCTGTCCAGCAGGATAGAGAGGCCGGGAGTAAGCCTGTTCCTCGGATAACCCTTTCCTCAAGGCCCAGGCCCTGGCGCACTCAGGAGCCAGGCCGGTCAGGAACCAGGCTGGTCACCCTGGCGGGGTGTCGGGAGGGGATGCGGGTGCAGAAGTCTGCACACAGGGCTCTCTGCAGCTCTCCTCACAGCAGCATCCCTCTTCTCTGCATCCCTGTCCCTGCAGACAGGGACAGCAGGAGGAGACGCAGGCAGCAGCATGGCAAGGACAGCAGGCTGACCCCCGGTTGGGGAGGGCCCTAGCTCCATGTGTGCTCACTGTACACGGGATGTGGAGAGTCTGCGGTTATTCCACACCCTAGGTTGCATGCAGAGCCATTCCCAGAAGGGCTGTCCAGTGACGGGAGCCCAGCTGGGTCCAGGCAGGCACCCCTGCATGTCCCTGGAGCCATGGTGTACACAGCCAGCTGCAGCTGGGGCTTGAAGACAGGGTCGGGGTGCACAGACCAAGGGTGACAGTCACTGCTGGGCAAGCCACGTCCCCCACAGGCCTCTGGGCATCTTCACCCAGGCCCTGGCTGGCAAGCAGCACTTAGTGGGTTAAGTGGGCCAGGGTACCAGCCAGCTCGACCCTCTGCTGGCCTTGCCCTTGTGGACAGCCTGCGACCTGCCGTAAATCACAGTCGATCACAGAACAAATGTGCATGCTGGGGAGCGGCCAGTGACGCCCAGGCTGGAGCCCCAGTCAGCCTTTTAAAGTGTTGGGAGCGTTTACCTGCTCCCTCTCCACATGTCGCCTTCTGCTCCGTGCGCTGCAGTTCAAAGGCAGCGGGTGCGCTCCAGCAGCCCTGTGCAGCTTTGCAGCCCTTTCTCGGGGTACTTTAAAGCAGCAGCAGCAGCGAGCAGGCTCTCACCTGGGCCTATTCTCGCTTCCTCGTGCATTTGCTCTGCTAGTAGGAAACTGTTCTTTACTAAGACACATCAAAAAGCAGGAAGCACTAGTTTTATCAAGAGCTCTTTAAAAATCTTTTTTGTGAACCAGAGTTGGACGAACCTGTCCCTCTGGCCCCACAGCCTTTGATGAGAGTTGACAGACGGTGTGTTGGCTGATTCTGCACACATTCCGGCAGCCAGCTGCAGGCACGGCAGCCTGCAGGGCCTCCATGCTGGGCAGACAGCTGCGCCACTGCATGCAGCCCCAGCAGTCTCTGCTGCACCACCTGGGCATCCGCCTGCACCGCACGCATGTCTGCGGTCAGCCCAGCTCCCAGCAGCCGCTCGTGGCAAACTCCAGGGTTCCGTTGTCTGTAGCTGTCACTGATGACCAGCTGTGAAAAGTCCCCCTGAGGGGCTGCTCATGGCAGGTTAGGTGGGCCCTGGAGCGTGGGGGCTTTTTGGTTCCAAGCATTCCTGATTTCTGCTTCTGCTAGGACTTGTTCCTTGAGCTGTGGCTGCTTTGTTTTCATTTCCAAACCCAAGGGCCTGTGATTCACTTGCTTGTTTCCACGTCAGGGGATAGGCCTGGTGTGAAGAGAGGCCACTGGTTGGCGTGGGCTCATGTGGCCACTGCGCAGACCCCAGGTGTGTCTGGGCTCACTGGCCCAGTTGTCTGGTCTGCTCTGTCCTGCTTGTATGCCTTTGCCAGCCCTGACACACTGGCCTGCTGCTCTGACAGATGTGTGGGGCTGCCCCCACACCATGGCACAGCCCCTGCATCCCCTCTTCATTCTGAAGCCATCTTCCCAAATGCAATTGCAAAGTCACTCGCCCTGGTGGTGAGCTGAAGGCCCGCCACTGCAGGGAGCCCATTCGTAGAGCTGGTGGCGGTGTCCCCTTCAGTCTGTTCTGGCATCTAAAGGGGCACGTAGCTGCCTTGCAGCCCATCTGTTCCCAGCCCTGATGTGACGTCAGTCTGCCACCTGCATTCAGAGGTGCCCTTATAAGCAGTGTGAAGCTGGACACTGTCATCCTTCTCGTGTCCCCCAGCAGGCTGCGCTGAGTGGAGAGTTCAGTCACTTACACTTGGTTCACCTTCCTGGCTCTCGAGCTCATTTGCTGTCTTCCATTGTTCAGTCTGCCCTGCTTTCAGCAGCTTTTTCCTTTCTTGCCTCCCTTGGTGTGGGTGAAGCTCCCTGCACCCCATTTGCTCCGGGTGCTGACTCGGCAGGTATGAGGCCTATGTCCTTGCATTTCTGGAGACCTCAGGGCCACCAGCCCAGCCCTGAGCACATCAGGTGGAGTCCCCACCACCAGAGCATGAGGCCTAGGCTGTGTCTGCCCATCCAGGCCACCTAGATGAGTGGACACAGGCTTGGACGTGTTCATCAGACATGCAGGCGTGGCTGGCTCCCTGCCCAGCTCCTGTTCCAGGCAGCGGCCATCCGTGCCCCATAGCACTGTCCTCTGTGCTTCTGCTCAGCGTCCCTGATTGGATAGCAGTTTCCCTGCTGCACCTAGTCAGCTTGGCTTAGCGGTCTCTGGGCCCACTTTCGTCCTTCCACGTCTTCTGCACTCCTGTGGCTAGCATCCTGGCTTGGGTCGAGGCTGCTCTCAGTGACAGTGACATTGTTCTGTCACTGGTCATTCTGGGTTAAAAGGCTTTCCTCCTGGCACCCTGATGCCTCCAGGCACTCTTTCCTTGCTTCCTGCTGAGAGAAGGGTACGCGCTCTCTGCCGCCTTTCACCACACGGCCGCACACAGTGTCCTCTGTCTCCTCTGTTGGTGGCTGGTTCTTGGTCTTCCCTGGTTTCTCATGACCCTGATGACGACACAGAGCCCTGGCCAGGTGTGGCACCCTGTCCCTCAGGTTATGTTTGAATTTTGCCCATGGCAGTGCCCTGCAGTACAGGCTCCAGGCAGCTCCTCACATGTCAGTGGGTGCTGTCGCAGCTGCCCTCTAGGAGGGTCTACATCTCTTGCAAAGAGCGTGTGTCTCTTCTCCTTCATCTGTTTCTTTGATTATTCCCTTCCATCTCCCTGAACTCCTCCCTGGTGCCCTGGCTTCCAGCCCTGGGCTGCACTGTCTCCGTGCTCACCTGTTGAGCTTGGGCCCATGCAACCTGCAGGTCCCCAGGATTAAAGTCCTTGCGCCCATCCTGGTGCTCCACCAGGGCTACATGCCCGTTTCTTTTGCCCTCTTGCCCAAGAACTGTGTCAGTCTCCCTGGTGAGTTCACCTGCCCCGGACCCACCGCCCTGTTGCACTGTAACTTTCTCGGGTACATGCTTTCTGGGGGAAGGCGGCACTGCCCATGTGTACCCTGGATGGGCCCAGTCCCTTGGTCAGGTACTCCGGCACATGGAGTCATAGCCATGCCCTTGGGGTGAGGACCAGCAGACCCATGAGACCCACTGGCCAGCATCGCCTGTCCCATCATGACAGTGTGGCCACAGCCCATGCCAAGCCCTTTCATCCTCTTCCTCTAAGGAACCCGTGAATGCACTTTATTGCATCCTAGGAAAAATATGCCCGTGGCATAGAAGCCAACTTTTATTAAAAGCATGTGTATAGACCCTGGAGCCACCACCAGCTTCGTAGAGCCCCTTCCTCTTCCTACACCTTGGCTGCCCGCCCCGAGCCTTCCACTGGGACATGCACGAGCTAGGGCATCCTCTTCATGCTCAGGGTGCTCTTGTGTGTTTTCCAGCTTGAGCCTCTTCCAGAAAAAGTCCTACAACAGAGACCCAACGCCAATGCTGTCCGCTCCATGGAGAAGGTCATGGAGATCCACAGTAAGTTGCCACTAACTGTCCATAGGACATCTCAGGCCCCGCTGCCTACAGGCGTCTGAGCTGAGCTGACAGAGACCACAGAGCACAGGACTAGGCTCCTGGGAAGTCGCTCACAGGCTCCAGCTGGCAAGCAGGGCCTTGGGCTCTGAGCCCAAGCCCTGGGGTCTGGCTTCTGCCAAGAACTTGGTCCTACAAGGAAAATTCATCTTCTAACACTGCTACTAAGAGCAGTTCCCGGGGTGTAAGGCAGGACACACAGCAGCCAGGTGACCTGGGCTAACTCACTGTCTCCAGGGCACCCACTGTCCCCCATCCTCACACAGTCCAGTGTGTGGGCCTCAGACGTGCCCAGCAGGGTGAGGCTGCCCTCAGAGGCAGGGCACACCCAGGATATGCTCCCAGCTTCTGTACCGTGAAGCTGGCTCTGGGCAGCACCCAGCCTCCAGCACACCCCTGGTCTCAGGCCTGTAGCAGACTCACCAGCACCTGCCAGGGCTCAGGCAGGTGACAGGGCTGCACGCCAGCAAGCCTGTGCCTGCCGGCTTACAGAGGCCTAAGGAGCAGCACTCGCCAGGCCTGTGGTGCACATTCCTGGTCTGCGTGGGGAGGCAGATCCTATGGGCAAGGAGGCCAGGCCCCTCCAGAAGGCTCCCTGCCAGGCCTGGCAGTCCCAAGGCCAGGAGACACCTCAGCTGCACCCAGTGCATGGGTTATGACCCAGCAGCTCCCTTGCCAGAGGGACCTGTCAGTAGTCACTGTGCTCACCAGGCCCTGCCCTCCTTGCAGGTAAGTACTGGCGCTGCCTGCAGCGCTTGGCCTCCACGGTGGGGCACTCACTGATCGAGGCACAGAAATGCGAGAATGAAGAAGCTGAGACGGTTACTGCCATGGCCTCACTGTCCGTGGGAGTGAAGCCCACTGAGAAGAGGTGAGTGTCTCCCACACCCCCGTCCTGCAGGCTGCTGGGCACACCTGGGAGCTGGGGCCTGCCCTGCGGGCAGCGGGGCAGATGTGGGCACATGACCCTGTCCTGTGCACAGGTCTGGAAATGGCCATGGGGTGTCCCAGGCCAGTGGGAAGGGGCAGTACACAGTGCAGGGGTGGACGCCGCCACCCACCATGTGCCCCGCTGCACCCTTTTCTCCCACACAGGCCAGAGGAGGAGCCCATGGAGGAGGAGCCACCCCTGTAGCACCCCCTCAAAGCTGCTGTCCTCCTTTGTTTGTCTGTCTTGAAGCTCAGCCAGGAGACTTTCCCGTGTCACTCGTGCGTCCCACATGGGCTCCCTTGAGCACAGGGACGCCAGGCATGCAGTGGCAGCGGGAGGCCTTTCCACCACTTGGACCACAGGTCTCAAGAGGCATGTGCACACTGGCATGGTGGCTTCTCACGGACAGGGGATGGCGCCGCGTGGATGCACAGACACGCGGAAGCCAAGCACACGCGGGCAGCCCCAGCACAGCCGCAGAGGAAGGAGCTGCGGCAGCTGGGAACAGTTGCCAGATTTAGCAGACATGAGAAAAGGAAAGTGAAAATCAAAGATCTAATAATACAAAACAAACTTGATTGAAACTGGTGCTTAAAGTTTGATTCTTACCCACAGTTCTATAGTCCCCGTGTAAACCACTCAGCTCATCTTGTAGCTTTTTAAAAAAAAAAAACAAAAAACAAAAAACAAAAAAAACCACAGAAAGTTTTCTAGGGCTCCGGCCTGCAGGGAGTCTGGGAGGCGTCCCGCGGGCTCTGCAGCCGGCCGGATGGAATCAGAGGAGCCTCTGAGGGAGAAACTGGACGAAGCGGGCTGCAAGCCTAGGAGTCGCTTGAGCTGCTCAAAGCCATCGGAAGATACGAGTTGTGCCTTGTTTTTACTGCTCTGATGGATTTTTTGGGCTGGGTTTTCTGAAGTCTGAGGAACAATGCCTTAAGAAAAAATCAACAGCAGGAATTGGGGGACCGTTCGCTGTGGTCGGGGGAGCCCGTGGTGCTGGCCTGGCGCTGCGTGGGCAGCACCGCCTCTGTCTGTAGCGCTGCTGTCCACGGGCCTGGTATGGCTGTACTGCTGTTGAGGGAAAGTGGGTGCTCCAGACAGGCAGTGGGCACTTCAGGGCGTGGGGTCCAGCAGCCTCGGAATGAGTCCGAAGTGTTCTTTTCTCCCCCGTCACGTGGCACTGAGCACCTCCACGGGGTTGCGCAGCATGGCGGAGCCGCACCTGTGCTGCGGGCGGAAGGCTTTCAGCAAGAGCAGGTAGCATGCAGTATTGCGTACCTTTAGGTATAAATAAATATATATATGTATAATATATATTCCAATGTATTCCAAGCTAAGAAACTTGATTCTTATGAGATCTTGGTAAATATTTATATGCATTTATAGAAAATATATCTCTATAATAAATGCAGATTGTGAAGGTCCGGGCCAGCAGAGGGCGTGGTGTGAGCTCCTGGTGCTTAGGGGGCGCCCCGGCGTGGCCTGCAGCGCCGCTGGCAGCGGCGGCGTCTTGGCGGCTGCCCGCCCGCCTGGGCCGCTTCCCTGTCCGTTTGTACTTTCATCTTAATTATTTCCTGGCAGAGGCCCCACCCTGTCTAAGCCTCTGTGCACATAGGTACCTAATGAGTTTTTCTAGCAAAGGTTATACATTTGCTGTTGATTTTTGTATGAATTTTTCACAAGAAGATACTAAATAAGCATTGTTTTGTGAATTTTACATTTTTTTCTCACCATTTAGCAGTTTTCTGAATGGTAAGAGCGTCTGAACCTTTTTCTTTACTAAATGCTTTATTGAACATTTTTTTAACTTCGATGGTTTTTATGATTTGTTTGTGTTGATTCTGTGCCGTGTGCAGGCCCCTGCCGTGCTCAGGGCTGCTGCCGTCAGAATGGATTTTCTGAACATGAGCGGCCAGCGAGGCCGGGAGCTGGACCTGGCTTCCTGGCTCCGTCGAGGGAGCTGTGCGGAGGAGCCAGGGCTGCTCCTCCCGCCGCACGTGCGTGCGTCAGGGTGAGCACGTCCTCCTCCCGGCCGCCTGCCTGCGGCTGCCGTGGACCAGAGCCTCGGCATTCGGGAGCCGTGGCGCTGCCGGGCTGCTGCAGCGGGCGGAGCCCCAGCTCCGGTTTCCCAAAGACCTTTCCTGCATGTGAGCAGTGCCCAGCCCGCCCGGTGCCGGGACGCTGCTGCAGCCGCGGCGGGGCCTGCTGGGCGCCAGGCGGCCACAGCCTCGCTGCCTCCGAGCCCTTGCGCGTGCTTTCCCGCGAGGGGCACCGGCTTGGCTTTGCTCTTTTTCTCTTTACAGTGACTGACAGCCACTTTTATTGGTAACTTATTTTCTAGCACTTGAAGCCACCAATTTCATTCCAAAGTGTCACAGTTGAGACTTGAGGGGGGAGGTGCAGATGGTCAGGAGGGACCCCAAGCCAGGTTTCCAGTGGTGGCAAAGTTTACAGGGTAGACGCCAGACTCGGGCCCAGATGGGTGCGCCTCCCTGGTCTCCTGGTCACTGCTGCCCTCAGGCAGTGCCGAGACAGCTGGTGAGCAGGGCAGCGCAGGCTTGGGGCTCCTCGACCCTCCTCTCCCTGCTGGCTGCGTCTGGCGCCAAAGCCCGCTTGGCAGGAGGCGCGCACTGCGTGGTGACAGGGCCAGCGCTGGCTCCTCCCAGCGCCACCCCGGGGCCTGCGCCCGCAGTGCCCAGGAGGCCGCATCATTTCACTGTGCTTTCTGATGGGAAACGTGGGCTGCCGTGGCCAGGTTGACACCGCTCACAGAGCCCCAGTCTCTCCCGGCGGGGCCTGACGGCCACGGGCACCCTTGCCAACACTCCCATCCACAGCGTGCTGCAGCCACTACCGTGTAGCCTTTTCTTTCCTTCGAAGACACAGCCGGCATCTGGTCAGGTGGCAGGAATGGCCGCAATCCCCGCAGGCAGCACACAGCACGGAGCGCTCTGCGCGCGTCTCCCGCCGGCTGCGCCTTTGCCTCTTCCTCCCTCTGCAGAGGCCTAGGGGGCACTGCTGCGAGTGGGCGAGCACTTTAAGCCCTTTACTGAAGGAAGGCCCCGCCAGTGACCTCCGCGGCTTCCCTTCCGCTGCGCTCTCGGTGCCCGCCCCACCAGCAGGCGGGGCCCTGCGGGCTCGGGCTCCCGGCCGCTTGGTCGAAGTGTTTCAGTTTTTCTTTCCCCTCAAAGCGTTTCCAAGAGGAAGGGCCGAGAGTCTGCCTGTCGCAGCGCTAGCCGTGGACCTTGTGTCCCTCCCCGTCGGAGCGTTCCTCCTCCTGGGCCCGGCTCGTGCTCCTTCCTTGTTTTGTAGACTTTGGGCCCTCGTGTTTCCTGGGCATTGATACATATATAAATAGAGAGATATAAACATATGGATATATTTTTTTAAGTTTCCTACACCCGGAGGTTGCATGGCCCGAACGCCTGGCATGTCTTTATATTGTATACAGATTTTGCACGCCAAACTTGGCAGCTTTGGGGAGGAAGAAACCGCTTTTCCTTCCCCTCGTGATATTTGCAGATACAAGAAAGATGGATTTTTTTCTGTAAAACAAAACAACCTTGAAGGAGAGGCGGGGTGGGGAGTTTGAGTCTTACTGAACTTATTCTTAAGAAATTGTACTTTTTATTGTAAGAAAAAATAAAAAGACTACTTACACATTTGTCATATTAAGGAAAAAAGTTTACCTAGCACTTGTGACATACCAATAAGAGTTTGTTGTATTTACGTGGAAACGGTGTTTCAGGGAGACCTGGCGCTCGTCGTGAACCGCTGTCTCTCAAGTTCATTTGGAGGGCTTTGGTTTTGTTCCGTTTGTTTCCTTTTTTCCTGCCCAGGGCCGCCGCACGCTGCCGCCCTCCGCTCACGCTCCTGGGCCCAGAGACCCCTTCCCGTGGAGAAGGGGGCTCTCCAGCGCCCCTGCTGGCGGCCCGGGGCTGCGCGGTCCTGGAAAGCCTGGCTCCCGGCCCTTGGTGCGGTGAAGCCGTGAAGCCGCCCGCGCGCCGGGCAGCACAGAGCGAGGGTTTCTTTTGTTTCCTAGTGCGTTTGCTCCACGGTCGGAGGCGCCCTTTTCCGGTTTTGAGATGACGCGCGTGTGTAACCTCTGCAGGGTGACCCTCACTCATGGGAACTCACGCCAGGGGGGAGCCGCTGCCCCTGCGCCCTCCCGGGCGCCCACAATCTCAACCGTTTCTCTGCTGTCTGGACCTTCCCCATGGTTCTTTCTCTTGCTCAGTGGAGGTAGAGGTCTTGTTTCAGTTTTTTCACTCTTGTTTGTTTTGTGTGGGTGAAGCCTTGCTGACAGCGGCGTTCTCCGAGGTCAGCTTCTTTCCGCCCCCCCCCCCCAGAGTCCAGTGTCTGTCCCGCACTGCACACTGTCACTCTTGTGGTGTAAATAAAGACTGCGTTCATTGCCTCCACCTCTGCTCTCAGCCTCGCACTCTTTTTCACCAGCTCCCGTGAGCCTGGGGCTCTGCAGGACTGACCACAGGCCTGGAGCTCAGGAAATGACCCTCGAGCCTAGGGGACTCGCTAGCCCCTTGGGGGCTGACCCCTGTCCCTGGGGAGTCGATGGGCCCCTCAGGAGCTGAGGTCTGCACCCTGCTAAGTCACTAGAGCACTGCCCTAGGGACACAAGCCCCAGGAGGCCTGCCACCCACTGCAGGCCCCGAGCTGTGCTGTCTCGGGGCTGCCCTGAACCAGTGCACTCCTTTCCCAGAATGCCTTGAGCCGCGACGGTGGGCCGAAGCCAACGTCAGGGACTACTGAGGGAGGGCAAGGCCTGCACCTCCAGGCGCCTGCGCTGAGAGGCGAAGTGCACACACCAGTGTTGGCAGCTGGTCGCCAAGGGCTCTGCACCCCACGAGGGGCTAGGTGGGGGGGGCTTCTGACTGCACATGCCAGGGCACGGCCCACCGCTCCCTGGCCTGGCTGCTGCTCCTGCAGGACTGCCTCCTGCCCTCTGCCAGCCTGCCCCACTCACCACCCTGTCAATCTGACCAAGTCCCCAGCACAGTTGTCCCCACAGCCCAAGGCCCATGACAGGAGGGGAGCTTGGGTCGCCCAGTCGGGTTGTGTGTTACAGCGTCGCTGCAGCACTGATGCCCCCAGGGACAACAGGAGCTCTGCACGGAAGCCCACTACACAAGAGACCACAGGGGTCCGCCGCCCTGAAGTGAAGGGCTTGTCTCGGGGCACTCCTGTCTGAAGTGGACGGGGAGGAGGCACAGACAGGGCTGGCTTGGCGGCCTTGGTAGCCCTCAGCCGCACACCCACACAAGGCCACAGACACGCTGGCCTGCTTCCTCTAGAAGCTGCTTCTAAGGATTGTCGGTGAACATTAGAACCCCTTACCTTTTGAGAGCGCGACTGCTTCTGCTGCGCCAGGGCGAGCCGCCCAGGCACACACGACAGCCCTGGCTGGACGTTTGCCCTCTCGGGCCCAGCCTGGAGCAGGCTTCCTGGCACCAGCATGGGGCTTCTTGGCTGTGGTGTGTGTTTCACATAGTTCTGTCTTTAACAGCACAGCTCCGTGTTCCCTGTGTAGCTACAGGAAGCAGCCTTTGTGGCCCACGGCAGCTGAGTGAATTGTACCGATGGTGCTGTTGGGTGGCACTGGGGAGGTCTCCCCAGCTGTTGGCCTGTCTGCTTGAGGTAGCTGTCAGTTGCTGGGCTCTCCCCACCACAAGCCCGAGGGATGGTGTGCCGTTCCTCCTGGGCTCTGCATAGTGAGGACCCAGCCCCACAGGACGCAGCAGCAGAGGCACGTGCTTCCTCAGAGGTCTGCTGATCTCTGGCACAGACCCTGCCCATCAGATGGCCAAGTCCCGTTACTGCGATGAGGCCGCCAAGCGAGCCAGCAGCTGGCCGCACACAGAGCTGCAGTGTGCACATGACAGTGGGCAAGGAAACTCCAGCTTGGTGACTGGCTCTACTCGCAGAGCTCTTCTGTGCAGTGCTGTGACATGTAACAACATAAAACCACAGTAGCTTGCAGGATGATCAGCGGCAGCTACACACTAAGCAAAGCGCTATACAGAAAGACACTGCAGCTCTAGAAATGATGTTCAGAACCATACAGAACATTTTAAAAGGGGTCATAAGTTGCAAAGTTGGCAGGAATGTAGGTTGCAAACAAGGACATCGGCATCCCTGCTCCACCACCGGGCGACCACGTGCCCCCGTCTTGGCCAGCTCGCCCAGCGGACCCTCCAGCCTGTCATCTGTGATCACACTGGGGCGCAGCGGACCCCAGCCTGGCCCTAATCTCCCCAAGGAAGCAGCGGCTCTGAAGGAGTTGCTGGGTACACTGCAGTCCCCGCCCACACTCACGCACACACACCCCAGGGCTCCTGGCAGCTCCTGTCCTTCCACAGAGGCCCCCAACCTGGGGCCGTGCCCCACAGGAAAGAGCACCCCTCTTTAGGAGCTGCAGTCCACTTCTAAGAGGAGATAGGGTCTCGGGGTCTCCTAGGGCTGCAGCTACAACTGGGGAGCCTGCTGGCTCCCATGGTGCCACAGTGCGTCTCCTGCAGCTGCCACCTTTGCTTTCCCAGGATGCCAGAGCCGGCCCCTCCTGCTCCTGCTCTCCCAGCCAGGCCTGCTAACTCTCTGCACATGAGCCAGAAGCACCCCATGGGATCCCCACAGCCTCGAGGCCACATAGCTGCTGCCACAAGCCTGTCACTCACTTGTCCTAGAATTAACCCTTTGAAACTCTTTGGACCCCTGAGCCTGGAGATGAGCAAAATTTCCTCGGTGGCTGGGAGATGTCAAATGAGTGGCTGTGTCACACCTTGAGCCTGCTGGTTTGTTGATCAAGTGTGCAAAGAGGGCTTCAGATGCACATGGGACACTGGTGCCCAGTCCATTTTACTGTCCACATATCCTCTGGTCCTCAGAGTCTTTTTGTCTTATTTGAAGGATGAGTCAAGCGCAGTGCAGCCACTGAGCCCTGCACGGTCCTTACGGCTCCGAAGAAAGGAGGGAGAACAGGGTATCAGCAGCAAGCATCCGGGAGGGACACCGCCTGTGGCACGGGGCCAATGTCCCGAAGTTCTGGGCTGGGCAGATGCCGTGGCCGAAGCATCTGTCCAGGAAAATGTGCCCATAGCCCTTGCAGAGGACCTGCAGCGGCTCCTGGGGCGGGGACCAGGGCTGCCACCCACTTGGCAGGGAGGGCATAGGAACATGGATTCATTTGAATGACCCAGCACGGCCCAGCTGATCCCTTTCTCAGATCGGGGATGAGCCAGTGGCCAGTGGCTGCCCACGTACCGCGCCTCTCCCCTTCCTCTTCGCCCCTCACTGCTCAGTGGCCAGGGCAGCAACTCCAAAGGAGGGCTGGACGGTGTCAGTAAAAGCCAGAAACATGAGCCAGGACAGAACCAGCCCCGCGACACAGTGGAGTGGCTCCAAGCATGACGAATTCAGAGCAGGTACAAGGCCATCAAGGAGCCTTGATGAACAAGGAGCACGTGCAGAGGTCCTGAGACAGTTCTAAATCCACAGCAACCAGACGGCGTGGCAGGGGTGGGGACAGGCTCACCCCGCAGACTTGGGGAAGGCCGCAGTAATGTGAAGCGAGGCATTGGGGGTTGATGCTGGAATTACTGCTGCTTGGCCTGGAGAGAGCCAGCCTGGTGCCTCGCACCTGCATCAGAATAAATCCCAGGGGCATCGAGCACATGCCTGAGCTGCGTGTGCGTTCTCAGAGCAGGTGGCAGGTGGGCAGCCATCACTCCTGGCAGAGGGAGGCACCTGGGAAAAGCAGATGCAGACATTGAGACTGGCCCGGGAGCCGTCCCAGGGGCCCAAGGGAACAGGCTGGGCAGGGTGTGGACAGGTCAGGAGGCAGTGACTCCAGAGCCCGGGTGGCACGTAGGGGGCATCGCTGCACTGTGCCAGCTCCTAGAATCATCCACAGTGCACAAGGAGGCAAGAGAAAGAAACGGGTCACAAAGGAAGAGCAGGTGACAGGAACAAAGTCTATGTCCCAGGGGAGTCAGTCACCCACTCTGAAGGGAACCTATCAGACATGGGGAGGCAACCCAGCCCCACAACATGCATACAAACTACAAACAAAATCTAAGGCAGCCCCGGGGAAGAGACAGCTGTGTAATAGCCACTCGGAAAGCCAGGCCCCTTCGCGAGTGGTTTGGTCGTCAGTGTTTAAACTCCCAAATGAGAAGGGAAGGACACTCAAACCGGCCTTAATGACCTGAGCTGCTGAAGCCATGTGGACAGTGGCCACTCAGCCTGATGGCCCAGGACAGCCCCGGGGACACTCCTGGGCGTGGGTCCCAGGACCTCCGTCTAATCACAGAAGCAACCTCCGTCTAGTGTCTCATTTCAGTGCTAGTGAAGGAAGAATTGGAACCACCTGGAAAGGTCTGCTAGCACAGCTCCAGTACTCCCGAGAGGACGCCCAGGCGGAGAGGGCGACCTTGGCCACCGCCACCAAGAGGGTCAGAGCGCCCTCTGCTCCCTGTGTCTGTGCAGGGCCAGGAGCCGACCCTAGGCAGCGGTCACATAAGGGTGAGGGAGCACATGGGGACAGGAAGGTGACTTATAGCCTGAGGCCAGGAGGCACCGCTCTGCTCCCCTTCTTTCCCGGGACAAGATCCCCCTCACACTTCCTCTCCAGCCGCTGTCCCACAGAATGCTGGCTCCCCGGAGCTCGCTGACATTCCAGAGAAGGAAGGAGCAGAATTTCCAAGCACACACGTCCTTGGGACGCTGAGATGGCTCCCAGGGGTGTCTGCCGAGTAGCTCCGCTGCAGGTGGCCCTGGGCCCTGGCCAGCCCGGAGAAGCCACCTGCTGCCACTTGGGGAGGGTGCAGGCCTCAGAGCAGCTCTGGGCTGGTGGGAGGCGCTTGTGGGTGTTTGTGGTACTCGCTGCTGGGCCAGGCTGCAGCAGCAAGCACAGACAGCACCAGGGCCAGGTCTCCAGCGAAGCCAGCTGGCCAGGGAAGCCACCACGTCACTGCCTCCTGGAGACCTTCTGCCCACCCAGGCCTGCACAGGTGGGACAGCCCCTTCAGCCTGGAGGGTGGTGCAGCTTGGGTCCTCCTCCCAACCTTGGAGCTAAAAGCGAAGGCCCAATCCTGCTGAGTGCCAGGGAGCATGCACTGTGGTCTCCACTGGGCTCCAGCAAAGAGCAGGGCCCAGGGAAGCCAAGGCACCTGGGGAGGCCGAGGCACCGGGGTAAGGCTGAGATGCCCGGGGAGGCCGAGGCGCCGGGGAAGGCCGAGGCACCGGGGGAAGGCTGAGATGCCCAGGGAGGCCAAGGCGCCGGGGAAGGCCGAGGCGCCGGGGGAAGGCTGAGGCACCGGGGGAAGGCTGAGATGCCCGGGGAGGCCGAGGCGCCGGGGAAGACTGAGGCACCGGGGGAAGGCTGAGGCACCGGGGGAAGGCTGAAGTGCCCGGGGTAAGGCTGAAGTGCCCGGGGAGGCCGAGGCACCGGGGTA
>NDGN011489923.1:0-13374 GCA_002564285.1 Tympanoctomys barrerae | reverse complement strand
GAGAGAGAGAGAGAGAGAGAGAGAGAGAGAGAGAGACTCTCAAGAATCATCAATTCAGATTATTTGGGAGCCGTTAAAAGCAGGTCCTGACGCAAGGACATTGAAGTGATGAAGATGTTTGTACATAATTAAATGTGGATATATTGATGGAACCATTGCTCTTAGCACAATCCTCTCTGCCTCAACTACTTCTTCAGCTGTTGGCTTTGCCTTTTTCGCATAGCAAGATTTTTCCCAGAACTCTCAGGGTTTCCACTGAACCAGTGTTTTAGCCTTGGCATTAAGTTCAGCACAATAATTACTTGATTTGTTTTTGTTTTTGTCCTTCTTTTTTCTTTTTTTTGACAGAGGGTCTTGCTATGCAGTTCAGGCTGGCCTTGAGCTCACTTTGTAGCCCAGGATGGTCTCACACTCACAGCAATCCTCCTGCTTCAGCCTCCTGAGTGCTGGAATTACAGGTGTGTGCCACCACACACAGCCACAAGGATTATTTGAAATGTTCTTTCAGTAGGTAACTGGCAGGCGCCTACTGCGGTCTCAGTGCTACCCTAGATGCTGCAGATTGTAGCACCATGCAAGGCAAAGTTCATCCCTCAAGCCACTAGCGGTCCAGTGAGGAACATTTTGCTGATAAGAGTTTATTTCCAGTGTAATGCTTTTTCTGTGTAATGGGCAGGGGTCCTCTCAGTTTCCGACCAACCAATTACAAATAGATTTGTCAGCTCTGTTTATAAACAAGCAGCTATTGTTAGTCTCCACATTTATTAGCAAAATATTTTGAGGTGGATATATTTGATCTCTCGTCTGCATATATTTAGCACCTAACATTTATTATGCTTGAGGCTATTGAAGAACAAGTTTGAGAGGCTTCTTGCTTCACAGAATTTGTAGTCTGGGAGAGGGGTGAACAGGTGAGATCTTCATGCACAACCCAGGCCTTGAAAGCACTCGTTGTGCAGGCTCAGGGCATCAGGGAAGGTTTCCTAAAGGAATCCATGACTGATTAATGAAAGGTAGTTGCCCAAGTAAAAGCAGTGGAGGAAGCAAGTGAGTTTCCTTACGGGAAGAAGCACTGTACAGAGGACCACAGGAAAAAGAAAGCACCAGTAGTTCTAGGAATCAGAGAATTTTCATGCTGTAGGATCACAGGCCTAGAGCATCAGAGGGTCAGAGGCCAGATCTCAAGACACTCTGAAGAACCTAACTCTTAGCAGATAGCGGTGAGCCAGACTAGATTGTTTAAACAAGTCTAGATTTGTGTTTTAAAAGGATTTCCGTAGGAATCAGTAGAGGTGGCTCATGAAGGGAATCTGGGTGTCAAGACTATAGAGGAAGAGACTGCACAGACATGGAATGGGGCTGTAGACATACTCCTAAGGGCAGTCCATGGGCTGTGGGATGCAGGGAAGGGCTGTGTGACTGGCTTCTCAGGTTGACCGCTAGGGTGGCTGAGACAGGAGACCTAGCAGGAGCTGGGGATGGACAGAAAACAATGGGCAGTCAGTGTGTTTCCTTCAGCCACTTTTAAAAATTGTCATTTTCCTGAGAATGAAAACTAGTTTCCATTTCGGAATGTTTTTCCTTTTCCTCAATTTTTTTTTTTCAAACAGTAATAGTACTTTGAGGATATGTGTAATAAAGTCCGTAGTTTATTACTAAATAATTGTATGAAAAGATTAAACTATAGTCCCTTTCTTTTGGCTGCTTTATAAGAGTGATTGTAGAAATTTATGATTTTTGTGTGTAATATTATTAGATGTTTTAATTGGAATTTATGTAATCCCTCAACAATAACTTTGTTAATAAACAGCATTCCAAGTATATAATCCTAGAGACATGCCTATGCAGGAACAAACAACTCTGCCAAGACTAATAGATTGATTGAGGTGGGGTAGAATTTGACTTCTTTTGAACACAGATCACCTTTAGGTCTTAATTATATCCATGCAAGAGATTGTGTACAAAAATGACTGTGTTTCTTAGGTCGGTACAGGTGGTAAAGCTCCTGTGAGCAAATAAAACTCAGACAGCAGGGAGCTGAACGCAGCTTCTTCAGAGCTGTACCTTGCTCTGTGCCAGATGTAAAGATAGAAGCCCGCTGATTATCAGCTCCAGTATCGCCCAGTTTAGAGGTAAAGTAGTTCTTGCTTGTCAGAGTTTCTCCCCACACATCCAGAATAGTTACTGCTCTATTTTCGGGACCTATTTGGTTTTACATTAACACCTTGTCTTAATGATTTTTGCCATTGCTGAGACAACGTATCCAATATCCATAGTTAAAGGAGGAAAGGTTTATTTAGTATCCAATACTAAAAGGAGGAAAGGCACAGCACCCCGGCATCACAGAGGATAAACAGTTCATGGGAAGCAGGCAGGCAAGAGCAAATCGGGACGACCACAGCTCTTTCAGTCTATTCTGTCCTCTCCAGGCTGCTTAGGGCGGGTACTGCCCCTACCCTTAGGCCTAGTGCCCTTGAGCCTCGCGTGGCACCAGGCGTCCATCCCAGCATCACACACAGTAGCTTCAGCCACCTCTGACAAAGCCCCACCTATGATTGCGTGAGGCTTGCGGGGGACATCTGAACACAAGCCATAGCACACCTCCTGAGCCACATAAATGAATTGGGTTTCCAAGTAATCACAGACCTCTGGAAATAAATGTCTATCTCCCATCAGATGTTGTTTGCTGTCCCTGAAATTCTTATAGCTTGTCCACATCATAGCAACTAGCCAGCAGGATACACTGATCTGGGTTTCTTCAAGTTCTTTGGGTTTGGAGGATAGCTCCTGAGGCAAAAGCCGGGTACAAAAAGCAGGAATTCTAGTCTGACAGCCGTCTGTGCACTTGGATCTCTTTGTTTGGAACGTAGAATGGGGAGACATGTTTAAAAATTTGGATTGGTGAGGGCTTATTAGGGAGAAAATATTGGATGGGTCACTGTGGAAACAGGTATTCTAAATCAAAGCCCATTCTACCCCTACCTCTGAGTAGAATTTTGGCATGAAAGAAATGCTGTGATAAACAGGTTGGAACCTGTTTATTTTTTTATCAAGTCATTAGTAATTTGTTCATCTAATGAAATCATTGAACACTGCAGTAAAACTATTGGTAATGCTTAAAATTGGTTTTGTGTTTTCTTTTCATATTCAACTGTATAGGAAAAAAAAAAATGTAAAGAACATTTCTTTCCCTGAGATGAAGTTGGCTATGAAGGTTTTGGCAGACATTGATTTATGCATTTAGATCACAGTCTTATTAAAGAGTTGAGTGTTATAGTTGTTCAGATTAATGAAATTTGTTGTAGTGCCAGCAAGATAGCTTAGCAGACTAAGTGCCTGCTTGGCAAGCGCAGGGACCGGGGTTTGGTCCTCACACCACATGCTAACACCAGCCCCGCTCCTGGGCACATAGACCTGGCCAAGGAGTCCGGGTGTGGTAGCGCTCGCCTGTAATCCCAGAGCTGGGGAGGCTGAAAGCAGGAGGATTTCTATGAGTCTGAGCTGTACAGTGAGACTGTGTACCAAATACATTAAAAAAAAGAAATTTATTGTAAACACCCCCATTTGCATATCTCTGTGTTTTTACATGGCAATTATGAGTTCCGTTTAGAGAAACTTCATTATACTTAAATGATGGACTGAAAATGTTAACTCTAATATTTGGAATACAGCTTAAATTTTTAAAGATGACTTTCATAGTCTGTAGTGTTACTCACTGCCAACATAATTACAATAATGTTATATTTACTCATTTTATACCGTCGATACGTTTATTCTGAAAAAGTTCTTGCCCCTGTTGGTGGACCCCGCTTGCTTTTCCTCTCAGCAAAGCCTCACTTCATCGACGGCCCCCAACAAGCATTTCCTATTACTTTCCTGTCTTTATTTTACGGGATTCCCCTTGCATGTGGCTTGCAGATGATCCAGAACATACTGCCAACTTCATTAATGTATCGTGTACTTGCCCAACCACGCTGCGCTGCAATGTTCTCCTGGAACACCTACCTTCCTCTTCCTTCCCATCCTGCCTGCCAAACCCACATTTAGCTTTCAGTCCGTTCAGAGTGATGCAGAGTTCCCTTTGGCTCCAACTCCAGCATATTAATTCCTTGCTGTTCTTTAATGCTGAGCACGTAGTCTTTCTCTGGGCTCTTTTTGTATCTCAGGTAGGGTCTGCACTTAGCCATGTGTACGTCCTGTGTGGGAGGCCCACCTGAGGATTGTTGCCGCCAAGTATAAGAGGCAGAACTAGAGAGGCTGTTGGTACACTGTTAGGGATGCTGTTTGGAGAGACTGTTGGAAGCTGTTGGTTCTCCTGGACTGTTCTGCTGGGTGATCTTGTCATGTTGGCTTTCCTGATGAATGCTGCTGTTCTTGTTGGAGGAGGAGCTTGGGATCTTCGCTGTTGAGAATGGCTGTAGTTCATTTTGGAGGAGTTCTGGTCCTCACCTTGAGTGTTGCTTCCTGGCTCCAGAAAGGGAAGATGGTGCGCTGCTCAGCATAGTGGGTAAGCTTGTTACACTGGCTTTCCTGATGGGAACTCGGCTTTCCTCATCACTAGAGGAGCTCGGACCTCACTGTTGCTGAGCATGGCTGTGGTACCTTTTGGGAGATGCTCTGGTGTTTATCTTGAGTGTTGCTTTCTGACTCCGGTTCAGATCCCTCAGCCTGCTAGCACAGCTCCTTCATCCTGCTGGTACTTTCTCGCTTCCACGACTGACCTTTGGGCCTTTCTAGCACGGATCTGTAAAGTGAGCCTGCATGAGACGTTGTTTTGGGCTCTAGCCTCCGGTTGGACTTGTGGGAGGCATTGTGATGAGCTCTAGGTCTTCAGCTGGCCTCACGTAGGGTATTAGGATCCAGGCCCTCAGCTAGATTATTTGGTGTTTAGTGTGTGGACAGATTTCCTGCACTTCTTATATATGATTCTTTGGGTGATTCCTTATAAAATAATATTATAAAATGTGTCCTTTGTTACTTTGTTTCCCTTGTGAAACCCAAACTCTGACAACGACCTATTGCTGTACTATTCTGTTGGAACCATTCACATGCATCTACTCATCTGGGAAAGGAGATAAGCGCACCTTTGAAGAAATTAAGGTTTCCATGATTATTCGATTATGTTGTCATGATGGGGTAACCTGTAGCTGCTTAAAATACCAGATCTTAAAATTAGTTAATAAAATTTTAATAAAGTGTACATTAACTTTCTTGTATGCCAATGATATCCCGTAGAGATACAAGTGAAGTTATTCTCAGAATCAGCAGTGATAGCCATCACATAACACGCCTAGGAGTGAACTGAAAAGAAATGTATGATGTATGTGACTAAAGCAAGGACATTTTAGGAACATATACAAAGATGCTGAGAGATTGTAAAAATATTTCTAGAGAAAAATGTGGATATTTTAGTTCTATCCCATTTAATTTGTACATTTACTTTAATCCTAATAGAGAATTTACTAATTTGTTTTGTTTGTGAATGGCTAAACGATCCATAAAAATAAGTGAGAGTGGTTGTGGTGCTTTTAAGAAGAAAAGAAAGAGGTGCAAACGGAGTGGGAATTTCTTTGCCAAGTAGCAACTTGGGGTCTTTACTACAATTTGGGTTTGAACTCCAGATTTCACATGGGGATGGTCAGTAATACAGCCCCTCAGAGGCCCTTAGTGTACATTAGCTTAATTTTTAGTACATATCACAAGTCATTAATCTCTTTAATTACCTAATATATAATGCTAAGAAGTTAGGCTTCTGGGAAAGGGAGAGAATAAGGCTATATCCTAATTTTTAATCTGCTTACGTTGTGGATGGAGTGAGTAGTAAATGTTATAAAGGAAAACAATAAAAAAACTAACAATGTGATCTTAGACTTTTTAAAGCTAAAAGCAATGGAAGAGCATAGGAAAAATTGCAATATTTAATTACATAGACATTTAGAAATCGCTACTAGTAAAAACATAAAAGGTGAACCCTGTGCATGTATAGTCCCTGCAACTGAGGAGACTGAGGAGTAGGAGTGCTTGAGCCCTCCTCACCACAGGGCGAGGGCCCTGCCTCAAGGGGGTTGAGATAGCTTAGCAGACTAAGCGCCTGATGGAATCCCCGTCCCTCCTGCTGCACTGGCCCCGCCCCCAGGCTCTCCGAGCCAGCCTCAAGAGACCCGTGGTGGCGCACACCTGTAATCCCAGCCCTGGAGAGGCTAAAAACAGGAGGATCACTACAAGTCCAAGCTGCATAGTGAGACCCTGTAACAAATGCATAAAAAAATAAATAAAACTTTAAGACCCTGTCTCAACAATGGCAACAAAAAATGACAACACTTTGGGAGAAACATAGCCACATATGATAAATTATAGGTCATCTTTACAATATACAGAGGTCTTATAAGAAAAACACAACCTTAAACAAGGACAAATGTAAATACTACCATAGACAAATATATGCAAGAAAAATGTTGATATAGATGAAAATAGTGAAGATTAAATAATGAGGAAAGGTTTTAGACATACAAAACTAAAAATGGTTGAAATTTAATACATAAAAGTAGTAAGAGTATGAAACTCATAGACAAACTCATGTTGACAGATAGAAAATAAGCATGTGCCTGTTAGAACATTTTAACTTTTTAAGCCAGCAATTTCACTCTAAGTGATCTATCATGAAGCAACCGCGATTGGTATTGTACTAGTCATTTAGAGCTGTGCAAAATCAGTTCAGAACTCAATGACTGAAAACAACAAGCATTTACTGTCTCCCTGTTACTGTGGCTCAGGAGTCCTGCTGCAGTTTAGTTGGGGCCTGACTCGGGCTTCCTCCAATCCTGCAGTCCTTCTAAGGGTGATTGATAGAGTCCACACCTAGCAGCCCCACTCGCGTGGCTGTGGCCAGCCGCAGGCCTTAGCTAGTCCTTGGTGGAGGAAGTCGTTTCCTTTCCACATGGGTCTCTCTGGGGAGCTGCCTGTGGCATGGCAGCTGGCCGGCTTGAGGAAGAGGTGGAAGTCCTGTTCTTTTGGTAACTTAATCTTGGAAATGACATATCGTGACTTCTCTGCAGCAGCCTGTTTGTTAAGAAGTAGAGGGTCCAGCTCACACACCAGCAGGGACAATCCGCAGGGCATGAGTGCCAGGAAATCGACTCATTGGAAGTATTTTAGATGCTTTCTCCATGTAAGTTAATATGCAAAAGTTTTTGCTATCAAAAAAAAAGTTTTTGCTGTCATTGTATGTGTGTGTGTTAATAATAGCAAGGAAACAAACACACAGACATAAATAACAATGCAAATTTCTGTATCTAAGGTGATGGTTACCATGGTTCAGGTTCTCAGCACAGAAATGCCATTTTGAGATTATGTGGCCTCCCATCCCCGTGACCACACTGCTACCTGAGTAACTGATTATATTTAATGACATGAACAATCACCAAAATTTTTATAAACTAATCTGTGTATGTTTTATTCATATATAAGAAAAAAATAGTCACAAATATTCTTTTTTACTGGCAGAAGAATAATAGAATAAATATTTTCTCTCAATTTGTATTTTATTCTAAATCAACATTCTGTACGTATTCCCTTGATCAGCATTTTAAAAAGTCAAAGTGCTTTTAAATATTTCAGCCCTCTACTCCCAAGTAAAACCCTGTAGCAAGACTTGCGTACATGTTTTTATGTCATTTGGTACTGAATCCTTCCCATTAATCTACTTTCTAGATTACAGATCTCTCATTACCCAACTATCTGATGGCATCTTCGGTCGGACTGCTTCCTACTCAGCTTCTGAATTCTTACTTGGGTACCACGCTGCGGACAATGGAAGATGTCATCGCAGAGCAGAGTGTTAGCGGCTATTTTGTTTTTTGTTTACAGGTGAGTTTAAGGTCCAGGGTTCCCTCTTCTCTCTCCTTCTTTATATATTGCCTTGCTGATTTAATAATCTATCAGGTTTCACTGAACACAGTTTAAGAGTCTTTTTCTTTTGGGGGTCTTTCTATATCCTTTCAATAGTACATATTTTGACAACATTTTCTTAATTGTGTGGATATATGGAGGGTTTTGAACTGTTTTAATACTTGTTGAAAATTCTCTTAAGGAACAAAGAGGAATGGTAAAATAGGATTCTTTTTTTCAATGATTATTTTCCAAGTCGTCACAAAGCAATTATTATATTTGGACTTTGTGTGAAGAACTTGCTTTAAGAATAACTTCATAATATCTTTGACACTTATGGAGTCAGTTTTTACTTTCTTTTACTAAATTTTGTACAGAGATTTTTCCTTACATAACCAGAATCTGTTTTTTTCTTTTTTTTATGTAGTTGGTACAGGGTCTCACTACCAGTTGATACTCATCATGATCCTCCTGTGTCAGCCTTCCCATCGCTGGGATTACAGGCGTGCACCACCAGACCTGGCCTCTGTGGCCAGCTCAGCACGCCTGGGGCAGGGCCAGAATCTAGAAATTTTATTGGATTTGGTTTGTCTTAAAATAGCATATTGATCACATCTTGTTAAATTTCAGGGCCAGGGAGATAACTCAGTAGAATAAGCACTTGCCTGGCAAGCTCAGAGTCCTGAGTTCAGTCCCCATACAAAAAAAAAAAAAAAACCCAAATATATTGTTAAACTTCCTATACACTGTATCTATAGTATAATATATATTGTAACTTAATGTTTGTGCTCAAGGTACTAATAGATTCTGACATATACTACATTTTCAGATTTTTTAATACAAATTTAAGTATATTTTGTTGTTTTAATTCCCTGAAACGAGTAATATATTTTGACATTTGGTTGGTAAGTAAAATTCATTAGTAGCTCACAGAAAGCTTATTTCTGTGCATCTTGGTAAATCATACAACTGTAATCAGTATGGCTCCTAATGCTTTTTAAACTATAGAATCATCTTTTTATGCAGTGATTTCTTACCCCTTCATTTGAGCTGGCAAATTTAACCTCAAAAAACAAGATGGAAAAGGCACATATTTCTGAACGCAGGCATTTATGGGGGGGGTTAAGATTTAATCAAGCTGCACTTTGATTTGTTGATGTTAGTTAGGGCTTGATTTGTTTCAGTAAGGATTTAATGGCAGCTTATCAAATACGTACAGAAGAAGTGGGAGTCATCACGCAGGAGCAAATTAGCATAGAGGTAAAGCCACAGAGCTTGTGTTAAAGTTAGTAAGTGTATTCATGAGTTCTCCCTGTTTGCTAGGATCAAACCACAGATCTACCTCTGAGCTTTATATCTATCAACCTAAATTGAGTCTACAGTGTCAGTAAAATTAAAGTAATTAAAATGCAGGTCAGGAAGTCACAGCTGCTCTTGTGCTGAGGTCCGGCTTAGATCCCACAGTAGCTCCTTGGTCCCTCTCTCCTATGCCCCGTATCATTTTGTTCTTATCAAGCAAAACCCTAATTCTGGATAAATCCAAGTTGGATGTGCTTCGCTCCTGTTCTCTTGGGCGCTCAGTTGCGCACAGTGCAAGCGTGGCACATCTGATTCATGCTGGCTGATCATACCTGCTTTCTCAGCATGGCCCTCCATCCCCACTTTTGTGTTTTCAGTCTCGTATTTCCTTGAAATAGTTAAAATATAGCTGGAAATAGTTTCAAATAATATGCATTCTCCTCCTCCTCTTCCTACGTCCTTCGTCATTCTTAAGACACTGCCATTTTTCTTTTTTAACAGAAAAATCAATCTTTATTTCTTTCTTTCCTTCTTTCTTTCTTTTTCCTTCTTTCTTTCTTTTTCCTTCTTTCTTTCCTTCCTTCCTTCCGAAACCGGGGATTGAACTCAGACCCTTGTGCTTGCCAGGGAAGCGCTTATTCCACTGAGCCATCTCCCCGGCCCCATAATGGGGTGTATGTTTGCTGTGTACTTGCCTAGTAGCAACTAATACAAGCACTGGCTCTCTATTCCAGGAGAAGCAAGAAAAAAACAATAACTGTATAAATTTGTATAAGATATTTACAATGCAAATTTTATCATATTTAAGAAGCATCCTATGTGAAGCGCTGCTAAGGGAAATATTTATTTTCTGTCTGTAATATTGATGACTGATATTTTTTTTTCACAGATTATTATAAGCATAGGCCTCATGTTTTACGTAGTACATCGAGCCCAAGTGGAGTTGAACGCAGCTATTGTAGCTTGTGAAATGGAACTGAAAACCTCTCTGGTTCAAGGCAACCAACCAAATACCAGCGGCTCTTCATTCTGCAGCAAGAGGACCCTAGCATTTTCTGGAGGTGGAATCAATATTGTATGATTCTAGAGAAATGTGTGTCTGTCAGGAGCCTAGTGTGCTGTCCACAGTTTAGAAGTCACTTTGTTAGTGGCAGAGACAATTTCTATTTGTATTACGGCACAAACAAAACTGACTAGTTTTTAAATTGCACAATTTTTTAAAGCAAGAATCATTTTCTGGATATGTAAAATGTAAATGTAGATGCAATTTTGGCTGCACCTCTTTATCATGCCTGTAATGGCCTATAGGTCTGCACTTTAGTGTTCTTTAATCTCTTTATTTCTGGGTACGTATGAACAGAAATAACCTGGATTTTTTTTTTCCTGCTTAGTGTCTTTATTTATGAAAATTCATGAGTACTTGTATGCATCTTATTTATAAAGATGAGTAAAAGTATACAGTTTTAAATGTATGTTACTGGATGTTCTTGGCTTAGATGGCTTTTCTAGAAGGAATAAACAGTGTTGTTTTGTTTTATTTTATCGTTTCAAGTGGGACCACTTTGCTTCCCTTTTCCTTACTTGTTAGGAAACAGACATTAATTTTCAGTTGAATGTATCTCTGCAAACATCACATTAATGCAGGGCCATTTCCATCTTTCACACAAGCTTAAATCCTACAGTGTGGGACTGAAGTGCTCTTAAGATAAATATGTTTTTATTTTCACTGTGTAATATGCAAAGCAAAAGGGAAATTGTTTAGTGGATAGTGGCTCAAAATTAGAACTTGTGTTCTAATTTGGTTACATTGGCTTTACTCTCCTTTTATCTTTCATTAAAGGGCTGTCCCATTGCAATGGTAATAAAACATTTTATTAAAATGAACTTTTTCCCTTTTTGTATTAATAATTAGGCTTTGGAATAAAGACATTATTCTTTTAAAATGGTGGGCTTGCCATCATTGAAGGTGTCACTCAGGTGGCCTTGTTTAAACAAAACGCCTTTTGAGAAAATCAAGCTTTAAAATCATGTTTATAGTTCCATTGAAGTACTACTTCTATATTTGTTCCTATAGTTTTCAGCTTTAAAATTATGAATAACTTGATGCCCAGTTTTGTATTGTTTGCCCTAAGATAGGTCAATTTATTCTGTTTTACTTTTTGGTACTTGCTTTTCTCTGATAAGACTCAGGAACTTTGAAATGTGAAATTAAGTGTCTCATTTTTTCTCTAGTAGCATGATGTCAAGTGTATTTATGAATAGCACTTCTGACTAGAATATAATAATTTGACATATTCATATATTGTGTGCTTTGTTTATCAACTGCCTTCATTTTTAAAATCACTTGTGGAATTATTAGTCTCTACTAATGAGATGATAGTCATTATGTGGATTTTCTGTGAAACATCTCCTTTTTCTCTAAGGATTCCACCTCATCAGAGCCCTCTTATTTGCCTTTTCGTTAAAGGGTAAAACTTTACCCTGGTTTACTGAACTACAAAGGAATTCTTTGGAAGCTGATGATTCTAGTCTTGTGCCGGAGATTAATTTTGCCCTCTGCAGACCTGATTGTTTTCCTTTCCTTCATAAAGCACACATTCTGCTACCGTTGTGTAATGACAGAACACTTCCATGCAAATATTCTGAGAGGCACCTGGGTTCAGTACATGCTTGGCCTCCAAGTCCTCCCTCCTGTCATTGGTAGGAAAAAGAATATTATATAAAGCATTAGAATATTCATATTCTTTTTTTTAGTCCCAACTATTCAGTTTTTAAAAAGACTAGTTTAATGATCCTGTTCAACAATACATTTTATTTATTCTTTTCTCTCAAATTTGTCGACATTTCTTGTGCTTCTTGCTTGTCAGTTTTGTTAAAGGAATCATTGAGGAGTGCTGTTTTCATACTTGTTTTACACTTCATGAATTTTGAAGTACATTTATTTCCTTAGCATCTGTGACTTGAACAACCTCAGCAAATGAATACCTTTTGGTAGTTTGTAATACCTTCTTCCACATGTTACACTTTGCGTGGTACTTACACTAAGTATGTAAAGATAAAAGAGAAATAATTTTTCTGTGTTTGCTGATCATAATTTTATATAATAAATCATCCATTTTTTTCCTTAAAATAGTATGGATCGACTGTTTTGGCAACTCTGATCTGTAGCTGCAGTATTTTTCGTCAGCATTTCCAGCCTGCAGATGAACCGCAGTCCGTTACGGCCCCTGCTGCCGGGCACCTGTGGTTGTGGGGTGAAGTTTAGGTAGCGCTCACGGTGGCTCGTGCACGGCCTTTCTGTGGCTGTGTGCTGGGGGTTGATCCTGCATCCTGCTCCGGGCAGCAGCATATTTTTTTTATCTTGTCCAAATTTTGCCTTCAATCGTATATATTTTATGAAATGCCTCCATTTGTGAATATTTATAGAAATGAAATGTTTTTTTATCTTAAGCTGCTTAAGTACAGAATAAAGTTGTTTTATTCTCCTTTAAAGAAGCATACTGGTAGTCCACCTATTTTCCAAATTTGGTGAAAAAAGATATGTACTAATTTGGGTTCCCTGGACTGTTCCCTGTGTTTTCCATGTGTCAGTGGCATACTGTTTACTGTTTGCCAAATCTTATTGTATAAGTTACAAGTACCTTTGTGTTCATTTTTATTTGACCATCTGATGTACACAATGAAATTTATACTCTTTGTTTTACGAGAATAAGATAGCCAGATCTTTGCATCAGAGTGTACACGTTGAATTGATGTTCAGAAGTCACTGGATTTATTCAGAAGCAGCCATATTCTCTTGGACGTTCTCTGTAACGATGGCAAGCCTTTCTGAGATATAGTTGCCTCTGAGAAGGTCAAGCATACAGCTGTAAGCTGCTTCACCTCTTGGGAGGCTGTTATATTCAGCAGTTACTCTTATTTGTCCTAATTGGGCTCAATAGGGAGGTAAGGTTCGTGCGTGTCTATGTCCACATGACTATTTGGCTGGGCACAAAACTGGCAAGGGTATTTCTCAGGAAGGGTGTTGTGCCTTAATAATTATTCATTCTTGTTAGCTGTGGGTCCTTGTGTCGGATGCGTGATAAAGTGCCTAGGTGTGTGTCAGTTCAGTGGAGGTACATCCTTACATGTGTGGTAAGTCCCTGCAGCTCACAGCCAACCAGCATGTGCAGAGGAGAGTTTTTTTTT
>NDGN011489921.1:0-11107 GCA_002564285.1 Tympanoctomys barrerae | reverse complement strand
TCCATGCAGCTCTGTGCTGTGAGCCCTAGAGTGCTCATGTAACAACGACCTCCCATTTAATGACAGATGCTATAGCTAGAGTGACAAAGAAGACATCCCCTGTCATCAGGGAGTGAACAGTCTTAGGAGAAAGTAAGAGACTTGCATTCAAAGCAGGCCATGGAGAGGAAGAGGTATTGCAGCAGAGCCTATATTGCTCCTGAAATGACTCAAGGAAGCTGGCAGTGTGCACAGGTACCCTAGAGAGACATGAGGGGCAAGTTTTTCTCTGCTGAGTTGCACAAAGAAGAAATTGTCAGTGTCTACTTATCAAAGGTCACTCAGAATAATGCCTGTAGTTGGGATTGGAGTCATTATTTGTTTATGAAGGGAGGATGCACCCCACAAAGCACCATGGAGGAGTTGTGTAAGAGGGAATTGGAAGGCGCTCACTGGAGATTTAGATATGTTTTTGGTTATTTGGGTGAAAGCTTTGCTGTGGACCAGTCCTTCAGAAAGTAGGGCAAGTTGGAGGGTGGCCATTTTATACTAATCTTAATACTCAGTTTAGCACTGTAGGGCTAGGAAGTGGGAGGAAGATGTGGGGTTAAAAGTATCATTGGGAAAGAAGCATTTATGACTCATGCTAGCTTAGAGAAGCGGGTGTTTGGTCTTTCTTGTGATTGTAGTCTTGGATTTTATCTCTATTCAGATGTGGTTATGGAACGGCCTTATATTTTCTTATTGGAATTCTCAATTGATGTTGACAGTCTGTGAAATTGTTTATGTTCATCAGGGAAGCATCACAGTCTGGCAGTCTAGCAGGGAGCAACTGGATTGGCCGCCAACTGCCAGGGCTTGGCGATGCTGTTTTCCTTCCTTTCAGAATGCTTGATGTGACTACAGAGGGATGAGTAGGGTTTCACAGATCAAAACAGGAAGACATTTGAGGCAGGAAGGAGACAGAAAGATGCATTGAGTATCCTGGTGGCAGGGACCATGAGTGGCTCAGAATGCCAGAAGTGAGAGTTTATGGTGGGTTGGCAGGAGGTACCAAGCCAAGGAGTCAGACAGGGCCAGATGGTGGAGGGCTTGTGAGTCTAGGGAGCTTAGGTTGAATCGCTTGGCTGTCATCATCTGAGTGCTGAACTCAGAGCAGCTGATCAACAGATATTTCCTGACTGGGAATATTAACAATTGAATTAAACATCTTTTTGCTTGAATTGGACCTCATTTTCCTTGTATATTTCTTCCTTTCACACCTTTGTTATTGCTAACAAAGCCAAAAATAAAAGATATCCAAGGGAGTGATGTCCTTCTAGGGTTGAGATATCCTTGCTTTATGATAAGCTTTGGAGCACTATGGTCCCAGAGCTAGAAGGACTCTCCTGGCACACTGGCTTGTCTCCTTCCTTTTATAAAAAGGGACTTGAAGCATCAAATATCTGCTTGATACTCCTCAGCAGAACATGAAACAATGAGCATTTGCACTCATAAGTTCTGCTTCCTTGTCTCTACTATAGCAACTCTTGTACCCATCATTTGAAATGGTTGCACATAAATTCTTATGTAACCCTAATAAATCTTGAGACTCTATGAAGCTTAGGCTCTGCACAAACTTCCGTATGCAAGAGCAGAACCCAGAAGCAAAAAGTACTGGAGGAGAATCTCATTTGTTATGTGTGATTGCTGACTCTAAGAGGCTATGATTCATGATCAAGAGAACTTTTCATAGATCTTTCCCTCCACTCTTCTTTTAGCTCCTCCAGATGTTCCCTTTTGCCAGTATTCAAAGTACTTCTCCAACCACAGTCTAGAGCTGAATTTTCTCTTGTCCTCCTTTCTTTTTTTCTAGATCTTCATTAAATAGATGGACCCAGACTCTCTGTCCATATTCTTCCTACCTTCTTCTTCCTCCTGTCTTTTAGAACTCATTTTCCTCCTTATATCAGTTAGTGTGATGTCTGGTTACAATTCACAGACAGAAACCTCACTATGGTGGTTAACCCAGGTCAGTTTATTTTTAGCTTTCTATACAAGAAGTCCATAGGCAGGTGATCCATGGTTAGCCCTGCTTGGTTTTCTGCTCTTTTCTTGATGGTGGATAACCGTCTTATTACTACAAATGGCTTCAAGAATCATGTATTTAAAAAAGAAAATCCAGGTTGGAGAGTGTATGCTTGTAATCCCAGCACCCATCCTGAGATTGTTGTTTGAGGCCAATCTGAACTACATAGCAAGACCCTATCTCAAACAACAGCAACAACAACAACAACACAGTACAATACAACATAAAACAAAACAAGACAAAACAAAAGATTTGTGCATTCACTTAGGCCAAAAGAAGAGCAGTGACCAAATAGAAAATGTATGTGCCTACTGAATGACCTCTTTATTTTAGGAAGGTAGTTGCTCTCCTGGAAGCCTCATGTAGTAGATTTCTGCTTTCAATTCACGGACCAGAAATGGTCACAGGGTCTTTGTAAGCTGCAAGGAATTGAGGGAAGGAAATACTATAACTCCTCACCTCAAAACTCTGAAAAAAATCATTGTCATATTAATAGAGAAGGGAAGAAGAGATAACGAATAAAAGCTATTGGTGACTTCCATGGTCATCTGCTAGATTTTGTATCACAATAATATTGGAGCTGTTTTCCATGTTGAGGTGAGGGAGTGATTAAACAAAATTATTCACAAGCAAATAAGTACTAGCTTAAGGGAGTTTAATCACTACTAGAACACACTGATTTTGTTTTCACTCTGAAAATTTTTAGTCTTCAAAAATAAAAACATAAACAAGCATTTAGGGCATATATGTAGGAAACAGAACACTTTTCTTGATGTATTGTACTTTAGATCATTGCTTTACTTTGAGCTATTTCAATTTCAAGAAGTTTCCAAATATATTCCATTCAGAAAGGTTATAGTTGTTTTATTATGCATTAAAATACAATAAATATAGAGAAGAAGCTCATATTTTAGGTTATTGAGTTGGACATAATATACTCTTTTCCCTTTAACATTATTTTGTCAATATGATTTTATGGACTGACAGTTTATGCAGGTATTTTAATAATCATGATATTTTGATATGTTAAAATTGGTTAGCTATCTCTCTTTGATAAGAGGTGGCTTACAAATATTTAACAATTGGCGTGGCATTAACATTAATTAACTTGAACAAAGGAGGTAATAAAAGCAGAATACAGCATTAACACATTTGTCTCTGGATTGTAGGAGGGATTGTTGGTGAATAAACTGAGCAGCGAATACTAACTGATACAGAAGAATCATAGCAACTCTCTTCCTTTGTATGTTCAGGAAGTTGTACATACCAACTGCTTACACAGTTTTATTCTAGGCAGCCAAGTGCCCTGCTTGAATTAAGATCTTCAGTTACTACAGGAGGAAAGGATGCATCCTCAGGACAACTGACAGTTTCTAAAGGACTATATAAATAGTTGTATTTTTGTTCAATGACATTACTCTTAAGAATGTATGTAGTTTTTTTTTTTTAACATATTTGGTTGTTACAGGGTCTCACTGTGCAGCTCAGACTCATAGTGATTCTCCTGTTTTTAGCCTCCCTAGTGCTGGGATTACAGGCATGCGCCACTACGTCCAGACTCTGTGGCCCACTTAGCCCACTCTGCAGGTGGGGCTGGCTTGGCATGTGGTGCCTGTTATCAAACCGTGGTCCCTGCACTTGCCTAAGCTTGCCTGAGCAGGCACTTTAGTCCGCTAAGCTATCTTGCCAGTCCAAGAATGTATGTAGTTTCATTCAAGCCACTCAAGCATCTGTGGAAGTAGATTAGTTTTTGAATTATGATAATGGATGGCTTAATATTGAGTGATCTTTGCTTTGAGGTATTCAGGGTGGTGGGAGCACAGGGAGATCGTGGGGAGGAGTGTGGGTTCTGTTCTGAAGACTAGGAGTGACTAGATATCTCTCAGTCAGAGGGGCAGGATGTGATCAGGTCTGAACATTAAAGTGAGTACACTTTAAACTTACTGTTTCAAAGTTGATTTCATGGAAATTCAGAGTACTGTAGTGATTACTAGTGGCTGGTTTAAGCAGAGGGGAAGAAGAAATGGGAAAAGGCTGATTACTGGGTACTAAGTAATAAGGGAAAATACTATCTACTGCACAGTAGGGTGACTAGAGGTAGTGGCAATCAACTATATAGTTTTTTAAAAGCCAAGAAAAGGGATTTTAAAGTATTTTCATTATAAGGAAACAATAAATGCTTGGGGAGGTTGATATGTTCCTCTTAATTGGAACATTTCACAATATATACATATGTTAAAGTATCACATGGTACTCTGTAAATATGGGATTTTTTTTTTTTTTTTTTTTGTCTTTCTGAGACAGGGTCTCTCTTTATGGTTCATGCTGGCCTTAAGCTCAGGCTGGTCTCAAACTCTCAGTGATCCTCCTGCTTCAACCTACCAAATGCTGGACTTACAGGGATGGGCCACAACACCTGGCAATATGGGCAAGTTTAAATAGCTAAAGATAAAATAGAAATTAAAGTTTTCTTTTTCATAGAGAGATAACACATAACATATATGAAGTGTACTCATTTTCAGTGTACAGGTTATTTTTTCCTAGGTCTACCTGTGGAATCACCACCTGTTATCAAATACACAGGATACTCAAGTTCCCTGAGAGTCTCCCTGTGACTCTTCTCTGTCAGTTCCTCTCCATCTTTACTGTTTTTTTTAAATTTTCTTTTTCTTTTTTCTTTTTTTTTTTTTAAGACCAGGTCTTGCTGTGTAATTCGGGCTAGCCTTAAACTCCAAAGTGACTGCCATCTTTGTGCCTCAGCCTCCCAAGTTCTGGCTTATAGGCATGCACTAGCATGGCAAGTTCCATCTTCACTGTTTTGACTTCCATCTTCATGACCAAGCTTTCCTTGCTCTTTAATTTCCTGTAAGTGGGGACGTACAACATGTTCTGTTTTGTGTCTGGCTTGTTTTACTCATGATGTTTGTGCAATCCATCCCTTTTGTTTTATGTATTAGTAATTTGATATTTTTATTTCTACGTGATTTCATTTTGAGTCCACAATGCTGACATGCTAGTTTTGTAAATACCCAATGAATATTGGCTGAATGAGTGGATGAAGGAAAGAATGAAAGAAATCTTTCTGTGTATTACTGCCAAAAGAAACTTTTATCAATGAATTGTTTATTTTTCTCCTGTGGGAACAGGATTATATTCTTTTTGTTTCATTTATATTTTTTAAAAAATTTAGTTTGTTAGTACATGCAGGACATAATGTGTACATTCCTTGTGGCTAGTTGGCACATAGCACATCTTAATTCCTTTTTATATTCCTTGTTCCTCCCCCATCTCTTGATCCCCATCCTCTTTTTTGTACATGTTTACAGTAAATGATATTTACATTTCTTGTATTTACAGTTCTTGTGTGCAGTTGGTACTTTACCCATATTTATAGTTGGAGGCCCCCCCCAATTTGTGGGTTTATCATTCATACCACTTCTACCTGTAGGGACAAAATTTATGGAGATGCACTGTCTAGGGCTACACCTGGCTCATCCAGGAGTCCTCAGTTTTTCAGATCACCTGATAAGTTCACCTGATTGGTCCCCTGAATCCCAGGTTTCTGGTTCCTCTAGAGTTGTCACCAGCAAGCTGATCCACCCCTGCTTCATAAGCCCTGTACCTTATATTTGGAAGACATATTGTAGGTCCAACAGAAAAAGGGGTGGGCCTTCAAACCTGGCTGGCTCCTCTCACTTCTAGCCTCCTACAACTGGCCATAGAGCTCTTAAATTTCTTATTATCCAAATTAGGTCTGTGAAGGAAGAGGCTGCTAATTGTACATGTGTGCACATACACGTGCATATGTGGCAGTTCATAGCACTAGGAAAATGTTCTAGGGTCTCTCATGGCCCTTGCTGACCCTGCATCCCTATCTGAAATCACTGCTTCCCTCATCCTTTGTCTGGCAGCGTCATTGGCCATGCTAGAATGCAGAGGTGCCATAAAATGATGGCAGCTACATCTTGTGTCCCTTATGTTGCTTTTGTCTTCATGCAAGGAAAGTTACTCTCTGGGAGCTCTCTGACCTTTTCTATCTTCCCAAACTCAGCTTGAGTCTCACCTTATTTGTCTCTGAATTCTCCTAACACAGGGTCTTTGCACATGCTGTATCTTGTAAAATTCTCCTAATACTATCCCTCCTCAGCTACCCCCACCTTCATCAGGTACTACTGCTTCCCGTGTCTGCATCGGATAGGTTTCACTGTTGAATCTTCAAGGAGGAAGCTCCCCACAAGCCCCCACTCTGAGGGTAGTCTGGAGTGCTTTTCCTATAGTGTAGCAAAACTTTTACTTGGAACTTTGTTACATCTTTTGCAGAGAATAATTAAATTTTTACTTAAATAAAATTTGGCTCCTCCACCAATGTATGAATTCCTGAAGAAAAAAAAAAAAAAACATGTCTGCTTTGTACTGCTGTGAACCTTGCCACCCAGTATAGTGCTTGACATATGGAAGATGCTGAGTAACTTTTAAAAAAATGAATGACTATCAAGTTCCCATTTTGTAAAAGTTTTTTGAAAGAAAACAGAACATGTCTCTGCCTTTTCCTGTCTAGCCCATTCTTTCCTCCCATATGAAGCAGTTCTGACTGAGTCAGTTAATAGGACAGGCTGACCTCCTGAGGTCTGTATGGACATGGGGAACTTTGAATTAATGGGTGAGGAGACCTCTTAGAGTATTTGTAGGCAGCTCTGGGTAAAGTGTACAAAGCTGTTGGTGGCACCAGGCTTTGAGGCCATCAGCACTGAGGACAGGGCCTACTTGGAGAGACTTGGCCAATTACCATATGGGCAGGTGACAAAAAGGGGCACTCAAGTTCACACAAGTCCTAGCCTGCTGACAAGTTATCTAACACAGCAGGCTTGGCATGACCTCTTTCCTTTTGGAGCACAAAGATGCTACTTAACGTTTTTTGATTCAGGCAGGAGCAGCAAGCTGGGGTGAGAAATCTTTTCTTGCCGATTCATTAAGGATTGGATGAGAGCCTCAGGAAGCCTGCACACAGGTCACTTAGAAGAAAAGGCCTGAAGGTGCCTCATCTTGCTTCTTTCTGGCTTTTGCGTTGTGCTCTTGGGTAGGATTACAGGGAAGCTGGAGGGGAGAAGTCCAGGGCAGAAAGTATGCTCCTTGAAGTCTCATTGTCTCCCCACTTTTCATAGGAACATATGTACTGTATACTCACCAACTATAGCCTTAATATGAATCAAGATCTTTTGATAAATTGGTTCTGCTTTACATTTATGGGTTCTGCTCTTCTCATACTCTGTGCTGGGCTCTGGGGGCCCAGAAGTGTCCAGGTCATTCATGGAAATCAGGTGTCTCAGCAGTTACCCTCAGTGTGAAGAGACATGGGCAATGATAGCATTGGGGGCACAGCTTTGATAGGTGTGTCTGGGGCAGGGTAGTTGGCCAATGTGAATATCAGACAAGCCTCTAGGAACGAGACTGTGAGCAGGCTTTCCAACCTGAATGGATGCTTGGCAGATGGATGGGGCCTTTCAGACAGAAAAGCCACAGGGGTGCCAAATAATGTGGCATGTTTCAGGAACTACTACACTGCCACACTACTCCTGATTAAAATGTATCACTCATTTACCAGGTGCCAGTGGAAGTCTGGTTTCTGTGCTTTGGCTCAAGTTGCAATGACATGGATGATAGATAAGAACTATTATTAGCTCATTTTACAGTTCAGGAAGTGGGGCACAGGGAAGTTGAGCGACTTACCCAAGATTCACAAAAGATAGCTAATGAGAGGATCAGGCTTGTTGAACTTTGAAATCCATAGTAGTGATAATGATATTAGCAATAATCTTAATAGTTAACACTATCTATTTACTAAGTGCCAAGCAATGTGCTACTTATAATTTCAGTGAATTATTAAGATATTTAAGACTATACCTTCTTACCCTCAATTCAGAAATGAACAAGCCAGAGATTTGTTCAATGACCTGCCTGGGAAGATGAGATAATCACTGGCTAAGATTTGCCCCAGGCAGCCTTACAATGGAACTCATGGTCAGGCCCTGGCCACTGTCTTCCCTGAAGTGGCAGCAGGAGGGAGGGCAGTACAACTCAAGTGAAATCTGGACAAGTAAATAGACTGGTTCTGGATGTTTTAAAAATGGTTTTAATTGGTACATATTTGTAGTACATAATGGTTACATTTGTCATGGGGAGTTTAGACATGTACGTATCATATCTTAGTTCTTTTTACATCCTCCAACATTTCCTTCCACTTCCCTCCATCACTTGGTTCCCTGAAGGGTCTTTTATGCCACAAACAAGCCCATGGGTTAGGAAGATCAAGCCTCTGAGTTAAAAACGGCTGGACTGCCTTTGCACTGTTTGCATTGTCAGGCCTTCCAGGTCTCTTCTTGGCCCATGCTACAGATGGGGATTGTCAGCCTTCATAGTCACACAGGGCAGTTTTTTGTGATGAACTGCTCTCAGTGGTTTTGTTTCCATTAATCAGAACTGATTAATACAATGCTCCACCTACTTGCTCAAGCAGCAACTGAAGAGTAATAACTGACCTCCAACACTGGCAGTGGACAATGAGGAGATTCCTGTATAGCAGGAGGCAGTGAAGTGGGCAGGCCTGGGTCATGCAAGACCTTGCCACCAGGCTGAGGAGTTTGGCAGAGAGCTTATCATGGATTTGACCTTAAACATGCTGATTGTGAGGTACCTTTGAGATACTCAAAGTTTGAGTATGAGTTTGCATGAATAGTTGGATATGCAGGTTTAGAGTTCTGAAGGGAAATCTAAGCTCAACATTTTATGAGTTGGTGATAACTGAAGCCACAGTTATAGAACAGATCCTACAAGAGGTGTTTTTTTTATTATGTTGTGCTTTAGACTCCACTGATAGTCTAGGGATGGCAGTGCACTTAAATGTGTGAAATAACATGCATGAGATGGCCGTGGCAATCAATTGCATTGCAATACAGTTATCAAATATTTAAAATAATTCTGTGTATGAATGTGTATAAACTTTTTTCTTAATCCATTAAATAGAAATACCCAGTGGTGGTTTTAATAATTACTCTACTTTCAAACTAGTGAGGCATGGTGAATTTATTTTGAGATGACTGCAATAATTATTGTGTGGGATGAAGATAACCTGGGAGTTTTATTGCGCACAAAGTCACGTATCCTATTAATATTGCCGTGGTTTGTTAATAATTGAAGAAATTGCTAAGTTTTAGTAAGAAGTGAATGAAAATGTGGATGTGAAATTTTTCACATCTAAGTTCAGTGAGATCTGTCCCCCTCTGGGGCCTTGAGAATTCTGCGTTAAGACCCCTGGCCTGGAGTGAGTGGAAGAAAGCACTTAGAGTGCTAGGATGAGTCTTGGACCAAAAAGGGGCTATATCAGGGTGGAAGAGAGGTCCAGGAGGTAGGAGAAAAAGGAGAAAAAATTGTCTGTGGACGCCATGGAATCCGATCAAAGAAAAGGGTAGTCAGTTGTGTCAAATGCTTCCTCCTTCCATAACATGAAGACTTTAAAAAGTGTGTAGGATTTGGTAGTGTTGCAGGGCACATATTTGTCTTGTTTACTGATTAATTCCTGGTGCATGTCACTGACAGACATCCAGCATGTGCTGAAGGAAGGAGGAGTTGCTATCTTTCCTCATTAGGTCTAGTAGAGATTATTTGCCTGGTGGAATGGATGATGGAGCCGGTGGGCATTTTCTCAAATTGAGTTCTTATCTGAGAGCTTGTTAATCTCCACATTCTCTCATATTCATCTACAAGGTGGGTCCCTTCTGTTGCTTATCTCTTACCCATGGGGTAGGGGAACTGAGTTATGTGTGGCTACCCAAATGAAGTGACCACTTGAAGGTTTCTCTATTATATATTCAGAACTATTTAAAAAGCAGAATATACTAAGAAGGTGTTAGAATTGATGGAGGCAAGAACTTGACAATGAGTTTTATTTGCTGTGAAAAGTGTTTGGGAAGGTGATTGAGATTCTTATGATTTGGAACTCATTTTTTACTTTTCTGGCTTAAGAAATACAAGGCAAATTAAATAGGCTCATGAAAATGTCCAGAGATTTTTGTATATGGAAAACCGACCCCCAAAAGAAATGCCCTAATGGGGTTAATAAAGGTCAGTGTTCCTCTGGGAACTGGGAAATTAATCTGACAGTCTGAACCTCTGAGGGGTTAATGGAACTTGTAAAGCAACAGCTCTGCATATTGAAAAGTCTATAAATAGCTCCAAGTCCCGAACTGACTCTCGGAGCTGTGATATCCTCCATATTAACTTCAGCAGCCTTGTGCCAGGCTGGAGTACAAACTGAATTCATTCTGGCTGTACCAAGAAGACCCCTGAAATATCAGGTCAGAGTAGAGAGAGAGATGAAAGCCTGACTGATTATGAGTAAGGGGCGAAGTCCCCTTAAGATGAGTGATGAGAACTCTGTGTGTGTGTGTGTGTGTGTGTGTGTGTGTAAAAGGAGGAGAGAGGAAATTTTTTTTTTTTTTGTACCAGGGATGGAATTTAGGACCTTAAGCTTGCCAGGCAGGCACTTAAGCCGCTGAGCTATCTTCTTGTCCCAGGAGAGAGGAAATTTGTGTGAGGTATGTCACTTTGACTATAACATGTGGACCTCCTTAGGGTTAGAAACTATTTTTTTGGTAACAGAATTCTGGTAGACTCACTTATAAGCCTTAGAGATTGTCTAGTTCCATCTTCTCATTTTTCATGTAAGGGTCCCCTGAGGCCCAGAGAGGCAAGGTCACTGGCCTGAGGTTGTGCCTCTGTGCCTCTCTCAGCAAAAGATATATCCTCTGCAGAGATGGCTACACTTCGGCTGTGTTTCTGAAGCTTCTGGTCCACTTCATTGTGGCTTATCTTACCCGGTATGCAGTGTGATCGAAAAATATGATGAATGTATAATTTATTACAGTAAAAGACACTTCTCCACTAATCCTCCTCAAAATATTTTATTTATTTATTTATTTTTTCTTTCTTCCATAATTTTAATGAGAAACAAATAGTAATGAGACAGTTTCAAACCAAATTGGTAGGACAGTTTCAATAATTAAC
>NDGN011489920.1:0-13554 GCA_002564285.1 Tympanoctomys barrerae | reverse complement strand
GTTGAGGGAAAAGTCCAGGAAATGACAAAAATGACAGTGTGGTACATACTAAATTTGCCTGTACATGTCCAAGTGGAAATGCCAAGAAAGTGGGAATACTTCAGTCAGAAGTTTAGAGATTGGGCCAAAATTGAGGTATGAATTTAGAAGTTCTCATCAATACAATGGAAAGCTAAGGTAAAGATGGAGGGGGATTTGAGTGTGGATGAAGGAAGGTATTAAAATTAGGCGCATTGCAGCATATTGAAAGGTGGAGGAATGATTCAATAAGGAGGTCCAAAGTGATGACCATGCAAAGTGTATATAGAGTGGAGATGAAAACACTTGCTTGAAAATGGGATTTGAAGATGCATTTTCTCACAGTAATGAAGTATGACCGTGAGAACTGAGTCTTCAATAACAAAATCTGAAAAGATGAAGGGAATACCATTGCAACAATTTCAAAAATGAGGGTGAATATCCTAGATATTTATAGCTCCATATTCTGATGGCAAATACAACAAAGGGCAGAAAAAAAACAAAGTCTGAAGCCAGCAATGAAACACATGGCAGAAGTTTATACCATCTCTAGGACTATTGTGCAGATTGTGTGACTGGAGAAAAAAAGATCACAGCTTGGGAGAGCAGCAAAAGAGAACTTGCTGATTCTAGTCAGAGAAAGAAAAGAAAGACATATTCAAGGAAAAAGAAGGAAAAAGTGGAATTGCCAGATGACGGTAGGTGGATTGTAGAGGGCACAGGGATTTGGAAGAGTCCAGAAAGGTAGGCAGGCTACATCCCTGTCATAGGAGCATGTCTCAGGAGCATGATGAAATTACTCCTGTGGTCTCCAGTTCTCTTCAAGTGTCAGCCTTCAGTACCAGTCTTTTAGTTTTTGGAGGAGACATGAATAGGTTCTTCTTCTTTTTTTTTCAGAACTGGGGATTGAACTCAGGCCCTTGTGCTTGCCACGCAAGTGCTTATTCTACTGAGCCATCTCCCTGGCCATGAATAGGTTCTTAATGTTCACTTTTTTGAGAGAACATGCTCTGGGGTATTTCTTTGTAAACTGCTATGAATAGCTTCATAGCTGGGGATGGATCAGGTCCTCCTGAAGCACATGAGTACATTTAAAGGTCCCCTAAATGCAACCTCATAGTCATAGAGATGTTCAGATCTCATGCTGTCCACATCTCTCTCAATTATCCAGACATAAGACATCTAAAGATAGCACAGATTATCCACTAAAGGTAAAAACTGACTCTCATGGGAAAACCTCTTTTATTGATTTTTCAACTTGGCAGCTCTTGGCGAAATGATAAGAAGAAGCAATGGAGAAAAGAAGGAAAGAGAAAACTGGAGAAGATGAGTGTTGATTATCTTGTACACATTCTCAATGAATTTTTTGTCAACCACTCTCTAAAGTTTTTATTTTATGCCTGTGGTATTATTTTACCATATTTATTGGAGAAATTTGAAACTTCCCACAAGAAGTCAGACAGCAACAGCGTTGCGATGAAATCCAAAGTTACCTGACCTGAATGCAGTTGCTCTTTTAACCACAGGAGAAGCAAGAATGTTCACTAAGCTAACTGGATGGTCCTTTCCCAAGTAACCAAGCAATCAGCCAGTAATTACAGACTGCCTAGGCTGGCCCAAGGGTGGCACTGGAACTCTGGGGGGAAACAAGGAAAATCCAGCCCCTATTCTTCCACTTTGGCAAGATAACCTGTTTACATAGTTACAAAGAATTAATTAGCTCCAGCAGACAAAAATGCAATGATTATCACTACTTTAGGTGTCCAGTTGCATGAGTTGACAGTAGGCTGTAGGCTCCACAGTAAGAGGGAGCAGGTCTAGTGGAAGTTACTCAAGTTAAATAAAACTTGAAAGTAGAATTAATTTGACAAAGCCACTGTTTTCTCACTGTAAGTATTTTAAAAATTTTGGAAGCTTGGTAACTTTTTTTTTTTTTTTAGGTGGGACCGGGGGTTGAACTCAGGGCCTTGTGCTTGCCAGGGAAGCACTTATTCCACTGAGCTATCTCCCTGGCCCTTTGGTAACATTTTGATATGTTTGTTTTGTATTTCAATACATTAGTATTACATTTTGTTTTGTTTCAGTTTGTTTTATTTTGTTTTACAAAATGGAGTTCTTGGTGCAATATGGTTTTGCAATTTTAAAAAAATTTAATCAAAAAATTGTGGGATTAAAAAATTTCCCTTATTAGTGGTAATATATATTTCTATCTCTTTTTCTGTGTCTGTATCTGTATTTCTACCTTTATTTACATCTTTTAAAAAATGTAATAATTAATAAAATTATGGGATAAAAGTTTCCCATATTAGTGGTAATATATATTTCTATAGATCTATCTATCTATCTATCATCTATCTATCTATAATAATGTAATCAATAGAACCATCTGAACAGGGAAGGTACTGGGTCACTTAAATACAAGTGCTAACATGATCCAGAATGAGGATTTCACCTTGGGTCAAAGCCATAAAGAACTGCAGACAGAAAAGCTAGCGAGAAGAGCCTGTAGAGATCACACGCATATTTTCTGTCCGTAGCTCTTCTGGGCACTTCAGTGAACCATCTGATCCGTTTCATTTTCCAAAGAACTGCTCTGAGGCTCACGTGCCTGGTTGCCAAAGAAAGGTCATTCGGGCATCAGAGAACCCATTTCCAGAAGCGGATCTGTTTACAAACTGGGAAGGCATCCACTGAAACATGGGGAACAAAAGAGGTTTTCTTTACAAACCAGTCCCTGACCCTTGCCTTTAGCCAGGGTTTCCACTTTCTTTGGCAGGTTTTTCTGGCTCCTTAGCCAAGTACAACTGCGCTGGCAGAGAGCACGTCCTCACTGGATGCGTAAAGCAGACGGCTGAGGTCAAACTTGCCATTACAGAGTAGAAGTTTGGGCACACACAAAAAAAGTAGCACTCTCCTCTCAGAGTTTAACAAGTTTTACACTGTTACACGTGAGAAAGCGGAAGGTGGATTAACATTTGACAGTATGGTACCGCCAGCTGCTTGTGAGCTCCCGACAATGGAAAAATCACCTACAGTAAATATAAACTTGCTTTCAGGTGAAGTCAGGGAAGAAGCAAGATTATTTGTGAATCTTATCTTTCTGTCGCATATTATCCATATTTTTTTTCAGGCATTTGGACTCTGTATTGTGTTCTATCTCTCCTGACGTTTTGAGCATCCTGTCGGGGTGTAGTTCCTTATGGAGCTGTGCCCTGTAAACCTGATGCTATCTCATTCATACTCAAGAGGGTTCAAGGCTCTACCAAGGACATTCTTTGCTTCAAAGATCCAAAACCTATGCAAAATTAAAGCGCTAAACATTTAGTGCAATTCCTAACAGTTATCTTATCCAGTGTATGCACTTTAATATGGCAAACAACTCTACACAGATCATAAATATAATCTAATCTGCATTAATGTTGTTTTATCTCATCATGAGCATTTTTTATAACTTTTATAATCTTCTACCAGACAATATTCCTCTTGATAACTTCCTAAAAGTAACTGGCCAACTGTTACTGTCAATGTAAAGATTTTCTACTTACTTTTTGCCCTAATTTTTAACTAGCTGAAATTTTTTCGTGTTTGCTTTTTTATTGTAGAGTTAATTCATCTGCAACTGTGATTAATTTGTGTGGTAATTAACAAATGCAATACTGAGTGTTTTTCTTAACCTGAATGATAGAACTTGAATATATAAAGCATATTACTTCCAGAACATCTAAAATGCTCACTTGTACTTGAAAGAGAATACACTGTATTCTGAGGTTTAAAATAAATCTGAATGGCTGGCTTTTTTCAAACACTGATCAGAAATGATGGCTTGTGGGTCATGTGAGCAGTGATGACACACAACTGCCAGCTTGTTAGTAATGCTGAAGTGGGTCTTTGGCTCTTTGACCACCTAAAGTTGAACAAACTAATGCTAATTCAAATGTCCACCGTGGAAACAATTGAGCCAGTTTTGCTCTCTTAGTGTTGTACATGTTAATGTAACACCTAGTATGTACAAAAAGTCAACCAAGTATGAGAGACATGTAAATGAGTGAGAGGACAACCCTTGTCCAGAAGGTACTGATAGTCTAGGGAGAGAGAACAATTTACACAGCTGGTTTCAATTCCTGTCTCCTGATCTCTCACTATGCAGCTTGGACTCATAATGACCCTCCTGTTTTCAGCCTCCCCGGCTCTGGGATTACAGGCATGTGTCACCACTCCAGGGCACAGTGCAGGCTCAGCCCGCCCGGGAGTCAGCACAGCATGTGCCACTGAAATTTTCATAAGGAGGTTAATAAAGGTTGAGTCAGTTAATGTGGACAGTAGCACTACTTGCTCCTCATGTATGATATATTTGTTAATATTCTAATGATCCTAACCACCTTCCTGAGTAAATGACAACATGCTTAGAGTCCCATGCCTGTATTTGAATACCAACTGGCTGCATGACTTTGGGCATACAACCTAACTTAACTTTTCAACTTACCACAAATTCTGACAATTGTTTTGACTTCTGTCATGGAAAATTAAATTATGTAATAATTACACAGAACCTAGTATAGAAGGTACCTCTTTTACCTCTGTTATATGATGCTTTTAATTCTTTGGAAAAATACTTAGAAAGGGAATAGTTGGGTCAAATTCAATTTCTATTCTTAGATTTTGAGGAATCACCATACTGATTTCCATAGTGGCTGTACTAGTGTGCATTCAAACCAATGTATATAATGGTTCCTTTCTTCCTGTAGCCTTACTACCATTTGTTACTTGATTTATTGATAGTAGCCATATTACAGCAACACATACATAGGCATGTATAGCAGTGCAACTCATAACAGCTAAACTTGGGAAGCAGCCCATGTATTCATCAGCAGATGAGTGGATAAAGGAAATATGGCACTTATGTACAATGAACTTCTACTGTACCATAAAGAAGGATAAAATAGATGCATAATATTATGTGAAACAAATCAGCACACATATTTAATGTCACCTGATGGTAAACCCAAAGCATAAGTAATTACAGAACAAAATAAAAGATAGATAATAGGTGACAGGGACATGGATATCTTCCAACAGGGAAGGGAACCAAGATATAGTTGGAAGAATAAGGGATGAATAAATGTACATATACCAGCTCCCCATAAGAATGTGATCATTATGGACTGAAGCATGCACAAATTAAAATTAATGAAAGAATGTAGTATGTAATGAATACTGCAGGCAAAGGGTATTGCCTTTTAGTATAATTTGCTCTCAACTTGAAGCCAAGTGGTTGCACAGAAGTTGTACAATTTACTCAAGATCATATAAGAAGTTACAGAGATGAAACCCTGCCAACTCTATGTTTCACCTTCTTCTTTTATAAAAACATTTTTTGGGATGTAACTGTTGGATAACTTTGAGGGGTAATCTCTGAGTGTGTCCTTGAGTCCAGTGTCTTTGTTTGCTGTTCACATTACAGGCCACCAGGTGAGCCAGGATCACAGAAGACCGTGAAGCTGTCATCACTCACTGCACCCTGAGCATTCTGTTCTCCCCCTTCCTGAGCCAAGCCTGAGAGCTGAGCTCCTAGTGTCCGGCTTGCTTGTGTCTGTGATGTGAACTGGTTTGCAGAATTATTCATCAGTGATGGCAGAGAAGTTGCAAGGATCTGAGCACCCTCAAGAAGGCCGGGAGAAGACCAGGAGGGATGTCCTGAGGTTCACCAAGCAGGCATGGGCTCCTCTGGATGAGCAGCTGTCCCTGGACCCCAAGGGGGAAAGCCGGATTGCTGCCATCGCCCTGCTGGGTGAGGAAGGCCCTCAGGAGCATTTGCAAAAAACAAAAATCTGTGGGTGATGAGGAATGTGGGGCTTGTAGCTAGGGGGCAGATGAATTTGGAATATGGACTTCGCTTTAAAGACTGTTGTATGAAACACACTTCTGACTTTGCAGACCCTCAGAAAACAGACTTTGTCAAAATAAATAGGTCATCTAAGGAATGAATTCTACTTACTTTTCATTCCAATTCCCCTTCACCTTAAATCCCCAGGACTTGCAAGATGTATAGACCCATTCCCTGGAGCATAAAGCTTCTTTCAGGACATCATGACCTTGAAGACTCTTGGGATCTTGCATGTAGCATGAATAATAATGCTAATAATTTTAAAAGTAATAAGTAAGAAAATGTTTGTCCAGCACATTCTTCACAAGATGTAACTTTAGGGTAGTTTTCTTTCTTTGCTCCTCATCAATTTTATTCTACCTTTTTATTTTATCTTAATTGAAAAATAATCTACATCTCTCAGGCCCACTGACTTTCTTGATTCTCCTGATACCTTGTGAGCAGACAGTGCAGGCACCCCATGGCTTGGTAGCATCAAGTCATAGATTATCAGCCAATGGCAGACAGTAACTAACCTTAACATAAGTAAGTGTTTCACAGGAAATGTTCCCTTTGCATTCTCTCCTTTTGCCTGTCTACTGAGCCAGTGTCAAGGACCTATTCTTAAAAGACTGGTGCCTTTTCAGCACAGGGTGCCCTTGGCAATCCAGGGACTCTAGTGCAATTTGTCCTTGGAATGAATGCAAATTTGGTTTCTAACCTGGCAGAGAATCCTTGCAAATAAACATCACTGGCTGGCTGCCTTAGGTAAATGTCCTGATTCAATAAGGAGAGGCTCCAAGGCAATTTACACCCAACAAGAGAAAGACAAATGTCTCAAATGCTTTTCACTCTTCTATACACCAGGTAATATAAAAATTATTCTAACAGCTCTTGTTCCTTACTGATCTCTTTTTCTCCTCTTTAGCACTTTCTTTTTTCTTTTGTTCTTTCTCTCTTTCTCTTTCTTCCTTCATTTCTTTTTTGAGTTATAATATTTTGTCAAATTTCTACTGAATTCTCAGGAATGGCTGATTATAAAAAACAGGAGATTGTTTGGAAAAACATGAATCAGCTTATAGAAACATGTGACTAAATATGTAGAAATAGAACTATTGAGTGTAGGCTGAAAGCTAGTGAAGTTATTTTAAATGGTTGTGCTTTGACTAACTGATCTGTTTCTTTCTTGTCTATAGAAGCCTCCAAGCAGGAAAGTATCCAGCAGTGGTTGGACTCTGGATTTTTGTAAGTGTTTCTCTGTGCTTTATAATTTTCTCAGGTAAAGATCTATGAAAAAATTGTGGATATTCTTCTTTTCAAGGTGAGATATATTGGGATTGTAATATTATTTGTGTACTTAAAGGATTATTTTATTATTGTAAAAGCTTTACATTGATTTAAAAGTACAAAATACAATGTTATTTTAATGACTTATGATGTGCTAGTTTCCAAAAGTACTCTTTTAATAAACTAATTCTGCACTCACATTCATCAGCTTAATTTGAAAACCAATTCAGGATAATTTATTTAAACCCATCATTTGACTCACAGTTTTTTTGTTTTTTGTTTTTTTTATACAGAATCTCTGCAAAGGAAAACTTTCAGCAACTCGTCAACCACACCGGTAAGAGGAAAGAACCCAGAAATAGTTCTGTTTCCTAAAGCCAAGTAAAGATGTATGTGTGAAAAGTGTGTGCGTGCATGTCCCCCAGATAAAACCATTAGTGCCTGCTGGAATGGGTCCGACCTCAGTGCTTTCATCTGATTGATGAGACCAAAGCTCCCGAAAGGCAGGAGGCTGGGGGCTGAAGCCAAGGCTTCAGGAAGCTGACTGGATTCTACAGATACACTGGCAAAGACATAAATATGATAGTGAAATTGTTTAACCTTCCCTCAGATTGTATTGTTCTTTTATTTCTAAATGTACTCTATTTTTTATCTCAAAATTCTACTTATATCATCTCTCTCCAATGATATATTTGTTCTAGAGAAGAACAAATGATTGAATCCTAAAGCAAAGAGTGAAAGTATTTCTGAGAGACAAAAAAGCATCGCATTTGTTTCACTGAGTTTTGATAAGAACATTACAAAAGAAAAATGAATTTAATTTCAGGTCTTATGGGTTCCATATCTATTAAATGAGGTTTTGTTTTTCTTAGAATCTATGGCTTCTCAATTATAAAATGTCCTTATTTTAAAAGAATTACTCAGATAGAGAAAATGATCCCTTGTGATTTTAAATGAAATATAGATTATGAAATACATCTTGATTTCATAGATGTTAAAAATGTGAGAAAAGCATTAGTATTGACCAAGTACCATGAAAATATATATGGAAAAAAGTAAGTAAATTAAGAGTTTAATAATTAGGAGGGAAAACTTACTAAAATAACAACTTACTTTGCTGGTTTTAATTCTTTTACTTCCCTCACTGTTGTCTTAAGTAAATATCTACTACTGCTTACAGCAGTTTATTTAAATTTGGGATTTTTTACCCTAAAAAAAGAAAACTGCATGATTTGAATTTCCTTTTCATAGAGCTGCTTTATTTTAGAGGGGTTTTTTTTGTTTTTTTTTTTCAGAACCAGGGATTGAACTCAGGTCCTTATGCTTGCTAGGCAAGCACTTATTCCACTGAGCCATCTCCCTGGCCCTCAGCTGCTTTTTTTTTAACATGAAGTTCCATAATCCCAAAATTTCTAATGATTTTTTTTCCTGATAAATCAATTTTAATCAGCTCTCTGCTGTAATAGTCGAGACTCCAGGAAGAAACAGAAACTTAAGGACTGGCGATATAGCTCAGTGAACTAAGTGCTTGTTTAGGCAAGCGCAGGGGCCAGGATTCGATCCCTGGCACCACATGCTGCTGGCCCCATGCCCAGGAATGCTAAGCTGGCAGTGGAGTCTGGGTGTGGTGGCATGTACACATCACCCCAACACTAGGGAGGCAGAAATCAGGAGGATTGTTACAAGTGTGAACTGTGTAGTGAGACCCTACATCAAAAAAAAAAAAGAAAACAAAGAAAGAAAAGGAAAGAAAGAAAGAAAGAAAGAAAGAAAAGAAAAGAAAAGAAAAGAAAAAGGAAAAAAGAAAGAAAGAAAAATAAAAAGAAACTTAATTTCATAGCAGTTTTTCATAGCTGCCTGATGCTGACCTTGCCTGGGTCATGGTGAGAGGCCTAACCCTAGCTTTGAGGTACTTAGTGATTGTATTAATCTTGTCACATCCTAGACATTACAGACAAATGATGACTTTTCATCTGAACCAAGTCATGAACTGCAAAGCCAGAGACAGGAGATAAAGACCCGGAGACAGCAGCGTCATCCATAAACACATCTCTGAGCTTAGAGCTTCCATATGGTAGCTCTTTCATCTTCAGTAAGACTTTTGATAATAATGAAAGAGTGTCTCACAAATTTAATTGAGCTTTTACTTTTACAAGGCCCTTGCTCATTGATCAAATTTTAAACTCAGTGACCTGTGTGGGCATGTGCCTCACTCTCATTTCGGGCTTACAGTTGAAGGATTTGAGGCACAGGGTGACAGAATGCTGTGAGCTGAAGTTACAGCTGATTAAAGGCAGATGGAGAAGCCGGAGATCTAGGCTTCCCTGGGCCTCTCTGTGCCCCAGCGTCCGTTGTGATGGTAGGGTGCAAACGGGGCTTTGGGAAACCAAGCCCAGAGTCACACTGGGAAGTGAGGTGTGGCTGCCCACCTCACTGATCTGAAGGTCTCGGGGGAGAGGTTAAGGAGAAAACTTGGGGAAAAGAAAAAAAAAAAACTGCAGAAGAGGAAAATAAGTTGTCACACCAGAAGAAGCAGTACTGTGCAAACTTGTGAAATCCTAAAGGGTTATAGAGTGAATGAGTGTTCGCCACTTGAGTCAACAACAAATCACTGTATACATTAAGGATGAAAACCAGGAATTTATTCCCCCAAACCAGGAATTTATTCCCTCATAGATTATGCAGTCTAGAAGTTCAAACCCAAGGTGTCAGCCATTCATTGGACTTCTGAAGAATCTCTCCCAGCCTGGCTTCCAATGGCTGTGCAACATTTGGAGGCTTCTGTCTTATCTTTTATCCTATGACTCTGTCTTCTCAGGGTCTCTTCTTCCTGAATGATGAATCCTCTTCTTGTCGAGACATCAAGCACCAGATTTAGAACCCACTCTACTCCAAACCAAAGCATTGCACCCCTCTGTGCCAAGCCTCAGAAGAGATCAGTAAGAAAGCCAGCTCTGGCGTGAAGTTCAGTTTGAGTAAGGAGGGTCCTGTCACCCTCCACCATTTCATTTCCACCCAAAACACGAGAATGAAGCCCTACTTAGAAAAAAGGGTTCGGCAAATATAATGAGTTAAGATCTTAACTAGCTCTTCTCATTACATTTGTTTTCCTTCATCTTTCTTCATCCAACTTCTCTAGCCTTAAAGTCTTTCTTATTCTGATAACCTCTTGACCTATTTTTGAGGCCTGATCCTAAGCTCCAGAGTCTGCATACAAGCCTTCCTGACTTCTGCACTGAGATGGAATTTATTTTCTGACCACACACACATCCTTCCTTGGTTCTCTCTACATGGCACTTGGTGTGTGCTGCTTCCAGTTCTCGGGCATACAATGCTTCTTGTTGACAAAGCTGTGATCCTTACAGGGCAAGAACTATCCCTAAGTCATCCAATTGCACCCAAAGTAGTGAAGTTGATGATTTCAGATTTGAAATCTTCACAGAAGACATGAGGCTTTAGCTGGTCAATAAAAGAGGAGGCAATTTTATAAAGCAAAGTGGCAAAGCAAGAAAGTAACCTGGTGGAAGTCGTAGGAATTTGAACACAGGCATAGACATGAGAATGAAATTAAATGTGTATGGAAAAGCACTGGAAAGTGACGAGAGTGGAAAGACAGTTCCATACCAGGGAGCACAGTAAGAAACTCTTCTGGTAGAGTGTGCCCGGATAACAAATGTCTGGAGGTCCAGAGAGAGGAAATCACACTTGATGTGTAGAGCTGGGATGACACGGAAGTGCCATTTCAGTTTGTAGTTCAAAGACAGGAGGAGTTGGAACTGGGGTCTGAGTGTGAGTTTGATGACTCTTCTCTGCTTATCTGAAGGGGGGGTCTTGAATAATTTATGATAACAATCAGTGGCAACTGCTACAAGTGCAGGGTTGAGGAATAGAAGGGTGCACGTTACAGCTCTGCTATCTCTACTTTGGCAAGTCCTGAGGAGAGAAATGGCAGATCCTAGCACTTATTCCGACAGTGCAGAGGTACACTGCACATGTTGGGAAGTTGCTGTGGACCAAGGATTGATGACACAGGGGCTTGCCCTGGGGGTCAGCAGTGGGGTCTATAGGAGGAAGAGTTTGCACCGCCTGGAAAACCAATAGATATGGGAGGAGGGGAAGCAAAGCCAAGCATTCCAATTAGATCCAAGATTTTTAAGCATGAGGGTTAAGCAGAATGTGAATGTCTCTTTTTTTTGTAGGAATATGGGTTAAGAATTTGCTGTCTGTTTCAAAAACACACAGCTCCCTGCCTCTACTGAGTGTCCTGAGCATGCACGAGTTAAATGTGCTGAAAACTGCGGAGTGCTATTATTTTAGAGCCCTGTGAAAATGTAATTTGATTAGTCTATTGGATGATATTCCAAAGAACCAAATGTCTTCCATGAATCAGTCAGAAATGCTTAGGAAAACCAAAATAAAAAATGCTTTCTAAGCCAATAAAGGTGCTAATTAGTGCCGTCTGCATATCTGACTACATCTTCTCCAGCAATACATTTTGCAGGGTTAAGTGTGGTATCTACTTCTTCAGGTGGCAGAAGTCCACCTAACAGTGGGGAGGGTGGCTGAGACTCAAGCATCTAGAGGGGACTCAGAAATGGAATTCCATCCCGTGGAACGGATGTACCCAATAGAGCAGGGCCTTCTTTCCTCGCTTTAATTTTTTTTTCTGAAAACAATGCTTAGGAAATGCAAGGATAGCAGGACTTACTTTTTCTCCCCTTCTCTCTCTCCTAATGCTTTTAGAAAGTGTAATCCAATATTTAAAGCCAAATCAGTATATCCTGAAAAGAAAAAAGGTGGAAAAAAAATTAAAAGCAAATGGAGAGGCATGTGTGAACACAAGGAGGGCCCACCTGGGAGAGATTTCTGCAGAGTGCACAGGTCCATCTAGAAGGGCCCCACCTTCAGCCTGAAGCACTCCCAAACCTGCTGCCTGCAGAGCTTGAGGACATCCAGGGAACAGTAGCACTTTGTCTGACCTGCAGTGGCATTCCCTATTCATCAGTTTTGCTCTCATCAGAGCACAGATCCAAAGGCAGGACCAGGCAGGTAACTGCAAATGAATGAATCATGCTACACAGAAACTGCAGATCAGAGAGCAGCCTGAAAACACCTGGGCAAAGCTGTCGGCTCTTCCACATTTTAAGCAAAGGCTAAGAATCCCAATCCCTGTGAGAAATGGTACAGGATGGGCACCAGCTTGGGCCTCATCATTCAAATTCATTATTGAAAATGGGTCAAAGGAAATGTTCTGACCGTATTAAGCCCCATTCTCGGGCTCTAGGAAGTTTTTTTTTTTTTTTTTACAAATTTGCAAAATGAAAGAAAAATAAAGACCCTGCAACGGACAAGGGCTAATTGTTTCATACTGTCCTGTGCAAGACTGTGAACTGCCTGTGTCCAAATGCTACAAAGACCAGTTGCTGTTTCTGCAAACTTAAGAAGTCAACACAAATGGCTTCGATGTGAGAATAGTACTTGATACCCAAGGATGCAGAGAGCCTGGAAATGTAAAATGGAAATCAGGAAGTGACACTAATTAATTTTTAGTAATTGTGTCACAATTTTATAAATAAGGCCTATCCTGTGAGCTTAAAAATTATTTTAATTTTGCTTGGCATGGTTCCCTTCAAAATATAAGTTTGGCAGCAGAAAGGCCAAAGTCTAAAGGTAGACACTTATGTTATTTATATATAGAACAAACAAGGAAGAGAACAAGGAGTCTAGGCAAGAATGTAGATGCTGGATCTCTACCTCAGTGAGAGTGGCTCTCAGGTCTCAGGCATGGGTGGATGAAGACCTGCTAAGACCAAGCTGGGCCTCATTGCAGTTGAAAATATGTCACCCTTAGGAACCTCCTCTCCTCCAGCACCCAGGAGGCTGTCTGTTTTCCAGCCAAGCAGGTAGTGTTGGTCAGTGATGGCAGGGCAGAGGGCGTGCTGTCCATGGAGTATGCTACTCTATCTGTGAGGACACCGAGATCCCAGGCAGAAACCCTAGGTGAAGGGCTCCAGATTCTCGATGGCTACATTTTTCTGAAGGGCTAGATTTTTCTGTAAGGCTAGAGATTTTGGTAATGCAACAAGACTAAGCTACATCCTTTCTTTATCAATATCTGAAAATGGATCACTTCCTCCATCGATGTCTGCAGTTCACTGTGTTCACAGCATCAAGATCCCTCAACTCTACGTGCATATTCCTTCATACTTCCTAGTAAACACATAGCAACAGAAGAACTTAGTAAGGGGCAGAGGCCATGCCAAGAGCACTGGTATTGGCAGAGAATACAAGCAAATGTCAGATAAAGTGTAATATTTTAGACTGAAATGCTCAGAAACTCTCCAGAATTGTCCAGACGAAGCAAAGCTGGAGGCTCATTTGATGGA
>NDGN011489919.1:0-21016 GCA_002564285.1 Tympanoctomys barrerae | reverse complement strand
TTTTTTTTTTTTCTTTTTTTTTTTAATGTGCTGGGGATATAACCCAAGCGCTTCACACTGAGCTGCATCCCCAGCCCTTATTTTTTATTTTGAGACCGAGTCTCACCAAATGCTAAGGTTTCCCAGGCTGGACTGGAACTTGGGACCCTCCTGCCTCTGCCTCCCAGTGCTGCACTCCCAGGTTTCTTGTGCAGGACCATTGGAGTGTGGTACATGCGTTTTCTTTCCTCATTTTATTTTCTTCCATTCTTCAGCACTAGGGATGGGATCTTCCCATCTTTTTACTGGGCAAGGGCTCGCCCCCTGTGCTTCCCCCAGACCTTTATATTTAATTTCGAGACAAGATCTCGACTAAGTCGCCCAGGATGGGCCTGGACATGAGATCCCCCTGCCTCGGCCTCCCTGGTAACTAGGAGGAGCAGCAGGCTTACGCACAGTGTTCACGCTTCCTATGACCCCCTGGCTGTCTCCACACACTGTGCTCTGGAGCCTGAAGTGCGAGTCCCTTGGCTGGAAGGGAAGGGCGCCGGCCGCGACGCCTTGGAGGCCAGGAGGAGTGGCCAGCTGTTCCCCTCCTTCCAGTGTTTCCGCCTCCTCAGAAGCAGGGCCGTGCCTGTGCTGAACCTAGTCCAGCCTTCCCAAGTGGACGGGAGAGCAGCTAGGAGTCCACGGGGCCGTTTCACCCTGAGCCCTTCCCGGTGCTGAGAGCTCCCAGACATGGAGTGTGGTGGCAGCTCGAGGTCCTGGAGGAGGAAAGGCCCTGCAGACTGCAGACGAGTAGGAAGATGGCGAGGGCCGGTGTGGACACGCACACCCATCATGCTAGCCAAAAAAGACAGTGGTGAGCCGGGTGCAGCCGGGCCAGGCTGAGTGTGGGGCAGGAGGCGCAGAGGTGAGGCTGGGCCAGGATGGCCCGGTGCTGTCACCGCACCTCTGTGGCCTGTCGTCATCTGCCTGACACAGGCCAGGTGCTCGCTTAGAGCACTCGGAGAGGCTGAGGCAGGAGGATCTCAAGTGCAACTTAGGGAGACCTTGTCTTAAAAAGTGTACGCAGCTGTTCTTTCAAAGTGGGTCCGGTAGCTCAGTGTAGAGGTGCTGGCTTCCGTCCCCAGCGCCTCCAGCGAGGGAGGGATTGCCGGGTTTTGGTTTTGGTTTTTCCATTTTTATGTATTTGGTAGAGTGTCTCAGTACACAGCTCAGATTCGTAGCAAGCCTCCTGTTTTCAGCCTCCCCGTGTTGGGATTACGGGGATGTGCCACTGTGCCTGGACTCGGTCATTGGCCCAGTGCGCCCCAGGGGGTGAGGAGGGAATTGCCATTCTTACCAGCACCCTGGCCATGTCAGTGGGCACCTGGCTGCTGTCTGGTGAGTCCGCCTGGCCTGTGCTGGCTGGCCAGCTATGTCGTGTCGCCAGCGTCCCTGTCTGTGCAGATCCCACCTGATGCCTGTGTCAGAGGGACTAGGGCCCCATCCTTCTGACTGAATTGAACCGAAACTACCTCTGACACTCAGGAGGCTGAGGCGGGAGGATCCACACATGCATTCCAGTGGCGTGGTGCTCCGGGCTTCAGGAGCACTGGGAGGGCTGGCTTCATCCCTAAGAGCAGGCCACAGCTGCTGGGGTGACCCTTTTTATTCAGGGATGGGGCAGGGGGCGTACTTAAAGGGTGGGGGTTGGGGTGGCGTGTGGTCTTGGCTGACAGTGCACGTCGCAGCCCCTGAGGTAGTGCGTGCTCGATGTGGTTGGCACGTGCCTCTAGTCCTAGCTGCTCTGGAGGCTGAGGCAGGAAGATTGCAGGTTGACCGGCCTGGGCTACAAAGGGAGATCCCACCTCAGAAAAACCACCAGAAGCAGGTGTGGTCCAGGAAGATGTGGACAGTGTGCCGTGGACAGTGCTGAGGGAGTGGTGGCCTCCCTCCCCATGAGCCCTCAGCGGTGCTGGGCAGTGGTGCTGCTGATGGCTTGGGTTGCTGTGACAGCCCCGAGCACTTTCTCCCCTTTTTGTTCCCCTCCCTCCCTGTCTTTCCTTCGTGTGTCTGAGGACAGAACCCAGGGTCTCATGCATAAGAGGCTCTACCGCCCAGCCCTCCCCAAGCTCTTCCCTGCCTCTTCCCTGGTACTGGGAAGCGAGCCTAAGGCCTATCTTATTTCTTGAGTCCTCTTTCTGAGACACAGGGTCTTGCTGTGTAGCGCAGGCTGGCCTTGAACTCACTTGTAGCCCAGGCTGGCTTGAACTCACAGTGATCCTCCTGCCTCAGCCTCCTGAGCGCTGGGGTGCTCGGTGTGCGCCACCCACACCTCGCTGTGTCTGTTTGGTACTGGCAGCCGAGCTCAGGGCCTCGCCCCTGCCGGGAGGTGCTGTGCTGCTGAACTGTATCCCTGGCCCCCATTGATTTTCTTATCTTCAGCCCTTTTAAGCTTTATTTCTTACTAAGTGGCCAAGTTCCCCGGGCTGACCTTAAACTTGCTGTCCTCCTACCTCAGGCTCCTGCACTGTTGGGATTTCTGGCCTGGACCTCGATCCTGGCTCGTGAATGTCTAAGAGGGGAAGGTAGACCAGTACAGCGATTCCCACGAGCCTGTGCTGGGTGAGTTTTGAGCCTTCTACTGTACTTCAGTAATCATATGTACCAGGCACGTGTTACCCTTGTAATTAGGAACATACACACACACTCCCAGCATGTTTTGAGATTGAAAAAGAAGTAGGCGTGAGCCAGCTGCGCTGCAGCCCGCCTGTCACCCAGATACTCAGGGCGTTGGAGCAAGAGGCTCAGAAGCCTGAGCACAGCCCAGGGGTCTGCGGTGACTTCAGGCCAGGTCCCCGAGTCCCCGAGTCGCCCTCTTCGGCCTCAGCATCCCGTGTGCTGGGAGGACAGAGGACCCGCTGCACCGCTCACACTTCATCCTCGTTGCCTTCCGTGGCTGCGCCTGAGACTCCACACCCCGCAGCCCCAGCTGACGTGGTCCCTGTGCTGGTGAGGCCGGAAGCCGCGTCCCCCAAGCTCAGCCTGGGCTGGCAACGGCGTAGGTGTGGGCAGGGTCCCCGGCCGCCTCCCTTCCTTTCAGCATCCTGGTTGCCATTGTGGGGTGACAGCCAGGACTGGGCTCTGCAGTGCCAGTGCACCCCCTGCCTGCGGTGCGGCACGCAGGCGTCCCCGCACGAGATGCTCTGTCCCCAAGCCTTCCAGTGCGAGGATTCGGTTGGACGGCTCGCCGCACCACACAGAGCCTGGCTTGACGCTGTCCTTAGCACGCATTCTCAGGTTGGGGAAATAGCTCACTGGTCTGAGTGCCTGCCCGGCAAGCGTGAAGACGAGGTTCGATCCCCAGGACAGTGCTGCCCCGGAACCCTGGGCGTGCCATGCTGGTCCCAGAACGGCATGGTGCTGCATGCCTGTAACCCCAGCGCTGAGGGGGCTGAAACAGGAGGGTCACAAGTCTGAACTGCGTAGCTAGACCCTGTATCAAGTAAATAAAAACAGTTTAAAATCATGTTCAGTGGGTGCACTGAGCATACCTGTCCGGCCACTCAGGAGCTAAAGCAGGAGGGTCGCAAGTTTGAGGCCAGCCTGGGCAACTGTGAGACCCCCCTGTTGAAATAAAAAGAAAAAACACAAGGCCAGGCTGGTGATACAGGTCAGCAGCACAGGTGCCTGCTGGGCATGCACAAGGTCCTGAGTTTGAGTCCTGGTACCAAGAGAAACAAAAACGGGCTGGGGTGTTAGTTCAGCAGGAGCGGCTGCAGGTGTGGGCCCCTGGGATCCTTCCTAGCTCTGCCCAGGAGAAAACCAGCCATTTTATTGGAGCAAAATACTGGAACATTCACAGTTGGACAGGTGAAGAGGCCGGCCTTAGGACAGGCTGGCATCAGCCGAATCTGCTGTGACAGATGAAGTGACTGTGGTCTGGGGGCTTGGGATGCCCGAGGACACACTGACCAGTCCCCGACTAGCTGACTTGGGGAACATCAGTCCCCTCTGTGGCTGCCCTGGAAGCCTGTGGAGCACCCGGGGTAGGAGCAGCAGGCTGTGGACCAGATGCACTGGGAGACAGGGCTGCTGCAGGACACCAGTGCAGCCTTCGGTCTCCACCTCGGGGTCCTCCTGATGGGACACGAGGATTCTCTGGTTACTGTCACACCTGCAGGTTCAGTGGCCTGGGAGGATGAGGCAGGAGGCTCTCTTAAGTGATTTAGCGAGATCCTGCCTTAAAGCTATCCGTAGCAGGACAAGGGCCGGCTGTGATTTGGGTTGGGTACCATACTGTTATCCCCCTTAGTGTTTTGGGACAGGGCTTTGCTGAACTACCCATGCTGGCCTTGACCTCCAGATCCTCCTCCTCAGCCTCCAAGCAGCACCACACCTGGGCTTTTCCTGCCTTCTCTTAGCTAAAGGGAGTCACAGCCCAGCCCACATGAAAGGGGACTGACAAGGGGACTTGGATGGTGTGGAGGTCTGCCTGGGAGGCCCCCACATGGACCCTGAGGTGTAGTAGCTTCTTAAAAAGTGCCACTGCTTGCTATTACTGTCACTAAGAACAGTGGCACAGAACTGGGGTGGTAGGGAAGGCCGTGCTGCTTGGATTAGAGCTGCACCCAGCATTAGTGGTTGGCCCATACCTTGTCCAGCCAACTTGCAAGATTAAGCATGGCTTAGCCTGCTGCCCGCAGCGGTAGTCAGGGCTGCAGGGCCTTAGACCATGGCGGCCCCTGAAGACAAGACACGTGGTAATGGGCAGTGCGTTCTTCCTTCAAAGGCAGCTACAGCTAAAGGTGGTGGTGCCCACCTTCATCCCAGCTTATGGGATGCTGAGGCATGAGGATTGAGAGTTCAAGACCAGCCTGGGCTACAAAGTGAGTTCAAGGCCAGCCTGAGCTGCATAGCAAGACCCTGCCTCAGAAGATAAAAACAGCAAAGAACCAGAATGTGTGGACTGTCCTGCCAATCAGGACTAGATTTTGTTTCCTTCTGGTATTTTTTCCCATGTGCATGTGTACGTACATATTTACACATATTGCAACCAAACTAAAAGGTAATAGTGTATGTCTTATCACTTCATATTAAATTGGAGCATTCTGCATTTCTCTGCTGTTCTTTACTGGTTTTTCATATCTACAGCTCACGTGTGTGTTTTGTTTTTTGAGACAGGGTCTCACTCTGTAGTCCAGCTGGCCAGAACTCAATGATCCTCCTGCCTCAGCCTGCTGAGTGCTGGGGTTACAGGCATGTGTGTTCCTTTTTTCGCTTTAGAAGTTTACTTTTGGCTCATGTGCATGATGCAATGCCAGGCGTCAACTTAAGGGCCGCATTTGCTGCTCGCTGCTCTGTAGCCTGTGCTCCTCGGAACTCTCCCTGTCACCTGGAGGCCACCATTGGGGAAATCTAGAAGGTACACCAACCACCAAGGGTGGCCCCTTCCAGCCCCCGTGACCCTGGGGCGAGTCCAGGTCCTCCTGCTGCATCCTGTGGTGCTTCGGCCTCCGCTTTTTAGCACACCTGTAATCCCAGCACTTGGGAGGCTGAGCGGGGAGGATCACTGTGAGATTGAGGCCCGCGTGGGCTACGCAGCGAGTTCAAGACTGGCCTGAAGGACAGAGTGAGACTCTCAACTCCAAATAATAATTAAAGGGAGCGTTACTGAGGAAGAGCCACAGTACAACCCCACCTTCGCCAAATCAACAGGAGTCATTCCAAGACCCTCCGTGGAGCAGAAAGCCAGTGAGGTGCGGTGTCTCTGGGCCTTGCAGGAGCTGCTGACGCCCTATCCACGCACGCTGCACAGCCCCAGTAGGGCCTCTGGCAGGTCGGCGTCTGTTCCCGGCATTCAGCTCTGAATAAAGCAGCGTGCGCGTGTATCTGTGTGTGTGCGTGTGTCCTTGGCTGCAGAGGCTTGGGCAGGGTTTTACAAAGGGTTTCATTCATGTGGGAAATACTGAAGGCCTGTGGTGTCCAGATCTGTGGGGTGCTGGGAGCCTGTGCCAGGCTGCAGCTGAAGAAGGGCCCCTTCTCTCGGCCCGCCCCGGGCTGCCCTAGCAGACCCCTTGCACGTTCATGCTTCGGAGAAGCAGGTCAGTTGATTGCTTCCCATCTCCTTCTCAGCCTGACCTACGCCAAACAAATCGCTTATCTCTGTGCGCTCCTCGCTTTTAGTTTAAAAAAGGCTGCCCCAAGGTGGAGTTGGAAGAGCGGATCAGACCTGGCAGTGCCTGTTTATTATTCTGTTTATCTGGAGTAGATAGAGACCAGTGCCATGCGGTGGCCTGCCAGCGCGGACCAGTGACGAGCACTCAGAAAGCGCCGTGCACTGGCTTCTGTGTGACGTGAACATTTTCCCGCACGCAGGGGCAGCCGTTTGGCAGATAAAAACGCTTCCCAGAAGCAAACTCAGGGCCCGCAGGTGCCGCCCAGACCTGAGCACCACACGCGCTTGTCCTCGGCGCCTCCCTCCTGTTTGAAATACAGTCTTACGGTGGACAAGGAAAAATGTCGCTTCTCCCGAGGCTGTGGGTACTAAGTGACCCGCCCTCGAAGCTGCCCTGCCCAGTGACAGACAGACTGCTTACCTGGGCTCTGTCCCAGCACCACAAATAATCCTCCTTTGGTTTTGGTGGTACTGAGTATTGAACCCAGGGTCTTCACGCAGAGCCTGTCTCCAGGCTTTTTATTTTGAGACAAGGTCTAGCTAGGTCACTAAGTGGCCTAGACTGGGTTAGGCTTAGGTACGTGCCACCTTCCTGCCTCAGCCTCCCAGAGCCCTGGTGTTGCAAGGAATGCCTGCTCAAAGCTCCAGAGAAGAGGTGGCAATCAGGACAGCCAGGGGCGAGAGGAGCGCTTAGACTTGACCTCGGCACCCCTTGCCCGTGACCTAGAACCCGGGGGGCCCTGGGCCTCGATTTTCTCCGTTAGCCGCAGGTCTGTCATCCCTTCTGCAGCATCTCCACGCCGAACATGGCCAAAGCCAGAGGAGCAGGACGGGGTGCGTGGTGGTGACGCGGCCACCCAGGAACGTCGGGCCCCACTTGAAGCAGAGCGGGCCGGCCTCCAAACGCGCGGCGGCTCCGCAGCGCACACAGAAGGGCCCCGTCCTCACGGGGCGAGTTCACCGCAGTACCGCCTCGGGCAGCCGCCTCGCCTGGAGCGCCCGAGTTCAAGAGCCGGGCGCTCGCGTTTCCGTCAGAGGGCTCCGCCCACCCGGTCCAGGCCGGGGCGGGGCCTCCCGGCTTTGGCCGTTGCCCCGCCCAACTGCGTCCCAACGGCTCCCAGGGCCGGGCGGCGGGGCGGGGCGGCGGGCGCTGGATGAGTGCGCCTGCGCGCGCCTGCGCAGCAGCGCGGGGCGTGGTGCGCGTGCCGCCCCTCCCAGGCCTAGCGTCTCCTCCCGCCCAATCTCCCAACCTCCTCAGCGTGGCGCCGACGCTGCGTGCGGCGCGGGTTACCCAGAGTGCTCCGCGCGGGGGCAGCTCACTGGAGTTTGGTTCTCGAGGCGGTGGCGGCGGCGGCGGCGGCGGCGGCGCTACCGCGGCTCCTCCACCTCCCTCGGCGCCGGTGGCGGCCGGGCCCGAGCCCGGCTCCCCTCTCCGCCACCCCGCGCGCCCCCAGTTCCCCCGGCGCCGCGGGGAACATGCGGCTCCGCTCCCGGAGGCTGGCTAGTGAGTGACCCCCGTCCCCCGCCTCAGCCCGCCCGCCGGCCCGGCCGCTCCCCCCCGCCTCGCCCAGGCAATGACAGCGGCTCCGGCGTCTCCGCAGCAGATGAGGGACCGGCTGCTGCAGGCCATCGACTCCCAGAGCAACGTGAGTGCCCCGCGCGCCCCGGGACGAGGCCGCGTGGGCCCGGGACCCTCCTCCGCCCCGAGCCGCCCGCCTGCGGGTCCCGGGGGCCTCGCCGGGCGCCCCTCTGTCCCCGGGGGCCGTTGCCATCTCCGCCGCTTGCCGACGGGACCCGAGTCGGGGTGGTTCGCGCGGCCGGCGGCGTTCGGTACGCGAGGCCGAGGCTTCCGCGCGGCCTGGGCGGAGGAGCGGACGGGGCCCGGCCGAGTCTCCTGGCCCCAGCCCCCGACCGTCCACCTCGCCCGCCCCAGAACCCCAGGCTTTGAGTCCCCCCGAGGGGAAAGAGGAGGGACGGCGGGGAAGCAACTGGTGTCCAGGAAAGTGATTCCCGAAGTCGGGGAGAACCTTCCTTACTCTTTTCCGGCTGGAAGCCCCTTCTTGGGGCCCCGGGCTCCACGCCTGGACCCGCCGTCACTAGACCATTAGGGGGTCGCCACCTTGGTCGAGGGTCAGGGGTGCGTGGGATGCTTCCTGGGGTGCCCTTCGTGTGTCTGGCTTGGCCCAAGCCCAGCTGTGGGTGGTGGAGTAGAGATGGTTGGTTGCACTTGCATTCACCCAGGAGCCCCGTTCACGTCCTCTCTTCCCCATCATGGTCTCACCGGTAGTTTGTGACCCGATGAGCTGTCAGGGCTAACTCCAAGACCTGCCTCTCAGGAGACCCTTGGTTGTGGCTGCTGTTTGTAGAGGAACCTACCCCGACCCCAGCCTCCGGGCCTCTTTCCTTACTGTAGAAGCAGCTCACCGCGCTCTTGGCTTGTTCCTAAGGGTTGGGGCAGTTGGGGTCATTTCTTTCTTCGGGGTGGGAAGATGCTGTGGTCCCCAGGTATGTAGGCAGCATTTTCTGGGGAGTGGCTAGGAGAGCCCTTTTGAACATGCTGGGGACAGAAGAAAAAGTCTTGGTTTTGGCCAGGTAGCTCAGGCTTCCCAATGAAGGGCCTTTGCTTTTCCTGTTCCTGAGATGAGCTTGGTCAATTTACTCTTAGCAGTGTGCTTTACTTTTTTTTTTAGATCACACTAGTGGCACAGTCTTGGTAGAAATTGAAGGCTACAATCTTCCTAAGGCTCTGGTTTCTGTGTCATAAGTAATTGTCTTATTCCTGGTCTTCACTCCCATAAGATTGAAACGATGGTAATTGTCTTTAACAAATACTATTGACGTTTTTGTTAGGACTTTGGGGGTGGACAAGTTGTAGGCTATGTAAAACCCTGAAGGTCTTTTCTGCAGTAACTGTTACAGTTGCGGTTCCAAGGCTAAGGCATTAAAGGATAAAACAAATGATGTGAAAAGGAGCCTTGGTGACTTGGGCATCTTTCTTGGAGCCAGAGTGTCATTCTTTGACTTCCATGTGGCCACTTCCTTTGGCCAGAATCTGAGAGATTGCTCAGGTCCCTAGTGCCACTGAGGAGACCTTTGGGATCAAAAGTGACTTTGACAGGTGACTGTGGTGTTAGAGATCTTGTGTGGGGTAGTGTCATGGGATTTCAGTATTTGCAAAGCTCCAATTTAAAGGATTCCTTGGAGTGGGAAACACAGAGCAGGAGGGAACAGACTTTAGTTTCCTGTGCCTTAGGATACAAACATGATATTCACATAGGCCTACAGTTGTGGTAATAGCATGTAGTGTATATTTCCTATGGCATATTTGTGGGCGACTGTAGTGACTGACGGGTTTGGGCCCAGCTCTGCTGACCTAGGCATGGTGCATGGAACTGGGAAGTTTCTTTTTCCCAAGAGTGATAGGGAAAGTGCCTCCTTTAAGTGCTGTCCTTGTTGGTGACCCTCCATGAACATTGACAGGAGTGCAGCTTTGAGCAAACACCACAGCCTCAGAGCCTGGCATGTTAGACTGTGTGTGGTTGCCGGTGGAGAAGGGACAGCAGCTGGGATGTCTGCATCTGCAATATCTGGGATGGCTCCAAGCTCAGGTGAAGGAAGGACTGCCTTGCTGGGGATGACAACCACTGGGTGACTGACACATATTTAAGATGCTCATAGAAGAAAAAAAATGGGGACAGTGTTGGAGAGCCAACACTAAAATTAAACCTCTTCAGAGAGAAGCGACAGCGAATTGTGTCATGTAATGCTTACCTTTATGGGTATGCAATTATGGTTAACAAACTCAGCTATTGCTTGAAAACTCTGTATGGAGCCAGCTGACCTAATATGCACAATTCGGTATCCGAAAAGTTTGGGAAGTAACACAGTAAAGTGGGCCTACTGACCATCTCCTACCCTGGGAGTTGTTGAGAAGAAAGCTTTGTCTTTGCTGTAAGTTTCAGTCTCTGGAGTATTTGAATTTCTATAGCAGCAGGCTCAGAGTTAGTAATTTTTGCTAATTCTGTAACAAGTAAATCCTCTACTTTCCTTCTTAAAAAGTAACGTGCAGTTTTGCAGAACAATAGAAGCCTTACTTTCAGCTGTGTGTGTATGTTAGCCAGCCCAGAGTGTTAAAATCTTTTTAGAGTTCAGTGGTCCTCTCCAGGCTTGTTCCTGGTCAGTCTCATCACACTGTGGATAAATCTGAAGGCCACCTTACTCCTGGGCAGAAGTCAGAGGGAAGTCACCCACAAAGTCTCCTTGTTATGTACTCACTCCCTGTGTGCAGGGGTATCACTGTCCTCTGAGCTGTGCCCTGTCATCTCAGGAGAAGCCGGCTTTCTCAAGGGTGTTGCTCCTCTGTGTCTTTTCCATCAGAACAGGAGTTCAGGGCACACATTCTCCTTGCTGGTTTGCCTGGCTGGCCCTGAGGAGCTTTCTTGGACTTGTCACGCAGGAGCTGCATGTGAGCCCGTTTTCTCAATAAGCCCCAGGGACTGCAGTGCTTCGCAGCTCAGCGGTGAATATTGTGATGCTGAGCTTTGGAGAATGACAGTCACAGCTGGCTTGAGCTGGTTCTCTGAGAAGCCTAGGGAACACACATCATGTTAGGGTAAGAAGCTCAAGACCAGTGTAGGGCAGGACAAGTGTCCAGAGCCAGGAGAGGCTGGAGAAGGGCCTGTGGAGAAGAGGGACCTGAATCGGCCAGGGTGTCAGTAACCATGTACCCGCTGTCAGGCTCTGGAGCAGGGAGCCTCCACAGGACTACTTTCTTCCTACAGTGCTGCAGGCAGTGTAAGCAGGGACTCTGCAAAGACACTCACTTCCCAGCTTGGAGTAGGTGGCCTTCGACTCTTCTTCTGCAGAGGGAGGCCAGCACCTGTGCGCACAGACCAGGTTTAGCCTTTGGAAAGGGCAGCAGAGGCTAATGTGAATTGTTCTGGGCTTTGTTTGTTTCAAATGTCTGTGTAAGGTGCATTTTGTGAACATCTCCAAAGCAGAATGGTGTGTATGCTAACTGCATGTCACCCTCCTAAGCTCCATACAAGGGGGTGGGGTGCAGAAGCCAACAGCAGAGTGATAGTAGGTGCTGCTCTATGGCAAGAGGAGCAGATGCTTTTGTTCCTTACTTACCTGGTGTGAGGACCGGCCCCAAGTTAGAGACTTGTCCAGAGTTACTGTGTGAGAGTGCTTCTAAGTAAACATCACTAGCTTGCTAGAGAAGACTTCAGAAGGGACACGAGGTGAGGGCAGTGAGATTATGATGGTCATGCTACCCACACTTGGTGCATTCTTCCCAATCCTTTTCCTGTTGGGTATACCTGTCAGCCTGGCATAGGGTTTTCATGACCTGGATGTGTTTCTTGAGAAAGTCAGGCCTGTCATACAAGTGTGTGTGAGATTATGCCTCAGGTCAGGTTAACATGGAGTGATCTAACAGGAGATGACCTGTCCTGGCTGTCATGGGTGGGGTCCTGCGACAAACCACAGTGCAGCAACTGCCCACAGACATGGAGCTGCTCAGGAATCTCTTGCTCTTGTTTGCTTTCTGCTCAGGGTGACAGTGCTTTGACCTTAGCTGAAAATGCTACTGACCCAGTAAAGAAGATGGACTGTGTAAATCACAAAATGGAAACCTGTTGATTGAGACTCTCCAGTGTGTTAGAGGACACAGAACCCAGCAGTGGCCCAGCTTAGTGACATTTCCCTCTTTGCTGTGTGTATCTCTTGCTGGGAAGCAGGGAAGGAGCAGAGTGATATGGGTGACTTGGGGAAGTAGGGAGGAAACAAGTGCTGTTGGGAATTAGACATGAGTCCCTGTTGGACTAGAACTGTTCCTTGGAGGAAGGTGGACTTACAGCCTGTCCTCCAGAGGTATCCAGATGTGCCTCAGGTTACAGCACATGGTCCTGGCAAGAGGTCCCAGAGGCCCGGGGAGTTGTCCCAAGACCACCTGGAGGGAAGGAGTTCTGTCTTGGAGATCTCCTCATTCCTGCACCCGCGATGCAGCTCTGTGTGATTATGGATGCCTCAAGGTGCCCAGCTCAGGGAGAGCTGCTGAGAATGCAACACTCACATCTTCTCAGGCAGAGCCACAGTTTGGTGAGCACTGGCCCTAGAGTGGGTTCTGGGAGCTACAGCCCAAAGGTGGTATGGTTTCCCTTGGATCTTTGGGTAGAAACTGTCCAGAGTTTTGGATCCTTTGGGAGACTGGGGCTGGAGGCTTGCTTGAACTGGCTGTCAGAAAGGCAGCTAGGTTTGGGGTTCAGTCAGCAAATAAGGCAGTGCATGCTCAGGGTAGCTGTGCCTCACACCTACACTCACATGGACCTATCCCTTGTCCTTGGGGTGTGCATGTAGACCCAAAGTCTTGAGACTTCAGGGTATTCTGGGAGCACACTGGAGGTCCCTGTTATCTAAGAAACATGGTGATGCTGAGAGCAGAGGCTTGGCAGTTGACTGGACAGGTGGAGCAGGTGGTTGTGAGATGGCTGCAGAGGATGCAGACCTGAGGGTGCCTGCCACTGCCCTGGGGAGGAGGCAGAGGGAGAGTGTGCAAGTGGGGGAGGGCTGCAGGTGGGATGGGGCAGCCTCGCCCCTGTGCAACTCCTGAGTCCAGATGGGACAGTTTTCCTTCTGTTTTGAGGACAGCTCCAAATTCTTGAGAGCACAACATGGCTTTCTAAAATATTCCTTCACGTGACAGTTGAGCAGGAAGGGTCACATAGGCAGAGGCAGGCATTTAGATTATGGTTTCTGGAGAGAGAGAACAGAGGGCTGGAAGGATGGGCTGGGAGTGCACAGGGCAGGCATGGCATGGGGAGAGGGAGCACACAGGCTCTGAGCATCCAGGGTGCGCATGGACCTGAGAGGACGTGCCAGGCCTGAGGTAGCATGTGCACGGAGGAGGGATGGGCTAGAGTTTTGTTTTGAGAGAGGTTCTCTGTCACACTCATTCTAACCTCAGCTCCCTAGGGTTCCAGCAATGCTTTTGCCTCAACCTCCCAAATAGCAGGGACTGCAGACCCAGTCCTGAGGTTTGCAGTATTCGAAATGCTGTTGTAGCCTTGGGGTGGCTCTGGATGCAAAGCTAGGGGTAGAAGGTGGAAGTTTTGGGAGTCAAGTGCCACCACATTTGGGGGCACCTTGGATTTCCAGGTGATGTGCCGTCTCCCCCAGTCCCCTTGTACTCTGTGGCCTTCTGGCATCCCAGAGGTTCTGTGATTCTGTGTTAAGCCTGTTGAAAGAGAGAAGAGTCATACCAGGTGACATGCCAGCTGCCCTCTAGGGACTCATATCTCAAGAACTGCCAGGCAGAGGGGTTAAAGGCCGCTGAGTGCTTCTGGAGTTTCCTGAGCCCATCCAAAGGTAGCACACACAACTGGGGTGCTCCAAGGCACTCATTAGGAGGGTCCTTTAAACTCAGGAGAAGCCTGCTATGATAGCCGTCCTGGACTGAGCCCTCGCTGCATGCAGTGTGGGAAGCGCCTAGTGCTCTGTGCTAGGAAAGGCCAAGCAGCCCTCATCTCCGACAGGGATTAGAGTTTGTGGATCTGGATCCAGTGTGGGATAACACAAAGACAGGCAGGCTCAGCAGTGGCAGTCTCTCCTCACTTGCCCACAGCACCAGCCTTAAAGCTGAGCTCTGTTGTATTTCCTGAGACCTAACCTTGCAAGCCTGTTGTGGTTTTAATGTGTTTTGCATCTTAGTCCTTTCCCCATTCCCGGCCTTCTGGCCCGGTAGTGAAAACCTTTTTGAGAGCAGGTTCCATTTTTATTATCAGATACTTTGAGGAACATTGCCTACCAACAGGTGTGTGTTGAGTAACTTCAGAAAAAGCCAAGGGCAGACCAATGGTAGCTTGACTTTGAAATTATAGCCCGTCATCCAAATGGCATTTTCTTAAATCCAAATGCTGACCTGCCCTCTGTGTGGGGCACACAGGACTGGACTTTTTCACTGCCTTTATTTCCAAGGCCTTTCTTGTCCATGTAGCTCCTGGGGGGGCGGCATTCTTTCCTTCTCAAATCCAAGACACTTTTCCTCTGGATCTATTCATTGTTCCTGATGACGACATATCTTGTGTGATTTCCTTTTTGAGAAGATGTGTCTCTATGTTGCTGAAGCTGGCCTTGAACTTCTGGGCTCAGCTATCCTTCTGCCTCCCCTCCTGAGTAGCCGAATTTATAGGCACATGCCGATGCACGTGCCTGGTTGACAGCAGGTCTTGTAGGTCACGCAGGCAGTGGCGTTGTAAGCTTGTGCATAGTGAGCATGAGCAGTTCCCCAGTTGTTTGGAGCTTGTTCAGCCTTGAGTGCTCAGGTGGTGGAGCAGGATGTCTAGAACTAGAGCTCAGCTCTTCCTGAGCAGGCCCTAGGTGCTGGCGGTTGTGAGCATCCCATGTATTCTCAAAAATGCAGGTACAGCAGCTATGGACATAGGTACTAATGAGGAGACTGAAGCTAGGTGGACATGGAGCTGAGATGGCACTTGGCCCATGTGCTGGCTGCCCTCCCTGATCATCTGTCAGAATGCATATACTGTATTAAATTTTTGTTTTCATTTTGTTTTGTTTTTTGAGAGAGGTCCTCACCATGCAGTCCACGCTGGCCTTGCACTCAGTTATATTCCTGCCTCAGCCTCCTGAGTGCTGTGGTTACAAGCATGCCCAGCATGACTATGTTTGGCAAGGGCAGCAGTATACAGAGCATGGCCATTCCATTCTTCTGCGTAGGTCCTGAATGTTACACTGGGTCCACTGGCGAGTTTATTTTTGTTTGTTTATTTGGTACAGGGTCTTGCTACACAGCTCAGACTTGTAATGATCATCCTGTCTCAGCCTCCCCAGTGCTGGGATTACAGGCATGAGCCACCAAGTCCAGTTTCAGTGGCTGGCTTGGCGCAGAGCTGGCACAGCATGCAGTACCAGGGACTGAACCTGTGTCCTTGTGCTTGCCAGGCAGGTGCTTAGGCTGCTGAGCTATCTCCCTGGCCCTGTGAAAGACTTTACGCTGAGAGGCATGCAAAGTTGTATGGATTGAGTATCCTTTATCCAAAAATGCTTGGAAATAAGTGTTTCAGGTTTTGGAATATTTGCATAGACTTTACTAGTTGGTGGTCCCTAATCCAAAACCTTTAAATCTACAGTGATCTAAAATTCAAAACTTTTCAGAGTCAGCCCTCAAAAAGCTGCCAGTTTTTGCAGCAGTTTGAATTTCTTAAACTGATTGAGGAAGAGATGTGAGATGCTGTGGTTTCTGTCATCTTTCACCCTGATGGAGAAGACCCTCTTGAACTTAAAGCCCTGCCTGCCATGGTCCCTGGGGTGCTGTTCAGATGCCACCTCTTTAGGGCTGGGGTGCAGCTCGGTGATTGAGTGCTGGCCTAGCATACACAGGGCTTTGGGGCCCACCCCCAGCGCTGTGCACAGACAGACACACAGGTGGACAAGATGCCATCTCCATGACCCTGGGTCCCATGGGCCTTTTTTAGTCACGTGATAAAACGTGACATGTGGGGTGCTTCCTTCTGCAGGCCACACCTATTGCAGGTCATTCAGACCATGCAGCCCTTGGTCACCACTGTGCTGTGTACAGTATGAATTGTCAGGTTTTGGCTATGGCTGACTTTGACTGGAGGAGGGTCGTTAGGGAAAGGTCCCAGGCCTGTGGGTTTCTGGGGCACACCAGGAGCCCAGCAGGGGCCCTGGCAGCTCCCCTCCAAGCTTTGGTGGCCCATGCCCTGCTGGTACTTTGTACTTGGCACACTTTTCTTCCCAGTCACATTGGGCTGCTGGGTTGCTGCCTGCTGAGCCCTTACAGGGCTGGAGGGGAGGATGTGGCTACCTTAGTCTGAGCTGGGCCAGGGACCTGATGAAGAGCGGTGTCTCATCTACAGGTGCAGCACTAAAAACAGTTTACCCTTTCGGCCAGGGGTGGGATTCTTGTCTCTGCAGTGATCCCCTGGGTGGCACATCCTCTTTCCTCCGGGTGAGCTGGTGGTTACCATGGTAGCGAGTAGCCCTCCTCTTCTTAAGGCCACTCCTCCTTGAAGCTATTTACGGTAAATGCTGTCTGGCTCTATCCCTCTGCATTCTGTGTGGTGCCCAGGCTGGTGGCGAGCAGTCTGGCTTCACAGGGGTGGCCCCCAGGGGCCTGTCACACTGAAGTGTAGTACAGCATGTGAGAGCCCTGACCCTTTTGCAAGTAGGTTCATATTGTTTTCTTCCAAGTGCCCTTAGCTGGTGGCAGGCAGAGCGCTGCCTGCCTTCCTTTACTCTGTGCTCTGTCCTGCTAGTGGTGCAGTTTAGACACAGAGAGCTAATGTTGCCCAGGAGCCTCCTCTCAGCCTAGGATCAGGTGCTCCCTTCCCTCTGGTGAGTGTCACTGCACACAGTTGGGTGTCTCTTCTGTAACCCCACCAGCTCAGGGGCTTACTTTCATTAAAAACCTTCTTAACTCTTTCCCTGAGCCCTCAAGCAGTTCTTGTGTCTGCTCTGCTTGACTTAGCAGAACATGTTTGTTGGTTTCCCCCTAAGTCTGGGGCTGGTGTTAGTGCCACACAAGTGGGCCCAGAATAGAAGGGATGGTCACAGGGGGAACAATAGGGCGCAGGTAACAGTTGCTGGGTTGGGGCTGATGTCTGCAGAGGCTGTTAATTTAATTAATCATTTCTCTGCTGTGCTGTGATCTGGAGTAGGTGGAACGTTGTGAGGTCCAAGTGTTCCCCGTTCTGGTTGACCTGCAGACTAGACTGTATTTGCCTAGAGTCACCCTTCGGTACCTCACTTGTCCTGCATCTTAGTGCAGGTGCCATTGGCTGTGGCTTCAGACCTCAATGTGTGTGAGGAGAGCTTAGCACTTTTTCTCTCTCTGTTCTCAGTTCTCATCCTCTTTACTGGGGTTCCACTAACTGCCTGGGCTGAGCCTGTGCTTGGAGGCTACCTGTGGTGGCTCAGGTGACCCAGACAAGAGCTGTGGCTTATCCAGACCTAGGAGGTCTGGTTGGGACTGATTGTCCTGTCCATTTCCTGTTGTCTGTCCCCTCCTCTGTTAACCTGGGTAACCGGAAACTGGCTTGCACACTTCCGGGTGTGCTTCTTCCCTGTAGGTTAACTGAAAGAGGTAGGCAGGCTCAGGGGAGCTCATGCCACCTCCTGTTTGCCCTCCCTGCATTTCTGGGAGACTTTCTGGTTGCTGCAGTCTGCCAATGACAAAAGTGGGCTGCTTGTTAGCCTCAAGGCTCATCTGCCAGGAAGGGGTTTGTGGGTGGGCCCTTCATGGTCCCTTCCATTTTATTTTAACTTATTTATTTTTATGAGACAGCATCTCATTGTGTAATTCAGGGTGGTCTTGAGCTCACCTTGTAACACAGGCAGGCCTTGAACTCAGTACGAGTGTGCCAACATGCCTGTTTATTACTTCCCTTTGAAAAGGGCCACCTTGGAGGCCAGGGCGATAGCTCAGTGGAATAAGTGCTTGCCTGGCAAGCACAAGGTCCTGAGTTCGATCCCTGGTACCACCAAAGCCATCTCTCAAGCACTTAAGTTTACACTCCCAAAGTCGGTGGCTGGGAAACAGGCCCTGAGGCAGGAGCACCCTCCTCCTAGGGTTGCTGAAGCTGTTGCTGCATCTCCTTATAGTTTGTTCCCGCCTCTGGCTGTTGCTTAAAGTGGTTTGGGCTTGACATTGAAGGAGGAGGCTGGTGTGTGTGTGTGTGTAGGTGTCGTGGGCCAGTTCCTTCCTTGGGGTGACCAACACAGCAGTTCAGAGCACCTCTGTGTTCTGCAGGCAGGCATAGTAAAGAGAGGACCCCATGTCTTATTTCCAGCCAGCGACTCCTGGGGCAGCACTGGGGGGGGCATCTGGTGCATGTGGCAGGTTGTATTTGCAGGAGATGGTGTAATAGGAGGCCTGAGTGTCACCTCTGAGCATGCACCAGCCCCCTGAGGAGGTAGGTGTGAGGGTGGGTGCCTGCTCTACAGGCTGGGAATGACATGCCTGTGCCTGTATTGAAAATGCTGGACAGGGCCAGTCCAAGGTAGGTCCCACCCAGCCAGGGATAGGAAGTGCAGGGTCTGCTCTGATGGTGAGCTGCCCTTGGGTTTGCTTGTGTCTCTCACACTGAGTTGTGGTTCTGGGTCACTGTGTTGTCCTCTGTGCCTGCACTGGGGCTGGGGTTGAGTGCACAGTCTACGAAGGAAAGGCGCGACCTTACCGTGAGCAGTTCCGTCCCAGTGAGTCCCCTCGTGTCCTGTCGCTTTGGGCTTCTTCCTGCTCTCTCTGTACCTACTTCCGGGGAGTCTGCTTCCTCCCAGCACTGTCAGGCTTTCCCAGGTGACCGTGACGCTGGCCACCAGCTATCAGCATTGGCTCCTGTAGAGTCCAGGCACCTGCTGCAAGGCAGGTGCGCCTTCCTCACTTCTGGCTTGACACACCCATTGTTGGTGTGAGCCACCTGGGGCTGCCTTCAAAGCAGACACTTGTAACCCAGCTTAGGGTGACATGGGCATAGCTGAGTTGGAAACTTTGCTGCTCCTCGCAGCCTTGGATAAAGTTGGTTTTTCAGCCTTTGTTTCCTCAGGAGGATGTAAGAATTGGTGCTAGAAAGGCTGTTGAGAATGGGACATACCCTGTGTTTCAAGTGCCCTGGGCGCTCAAGTGAGTGGTGGCTAAAAACGCACAGGCTTACTGGTGAGCACCCCTCCCCCCACCCCCAAGCTCCCTTGACTTCCTGGTCTCAGCATCCTGATTTTCCTGAGTGCAGCTCCTCCCTTTGGTCTGTGGCCATTGGATGGTTAGTAACACAGTCTGACCAATCATGGGGCTGCCTCTTCCTGGCCAGTGATTGGTTCAGGAATGGCCCTGTTATCCAATCAGAATCCATAAAAGTTGTGAGGCTTGTCTGGTGAAGTTGAGGGGGACCTGAGTGAGGGAGGGCGTGAGCTGCTTGCTGCTGGGGTCTGCTGTGTGGACTCCTGCAACCTGCTCAGGAGTGAGGCCAGCCCTGTGGCCCAACTGGTCGGCGATAAGCTCTACCTTGAACATGCAGCTGAGTGAGCCTCTGGTTTCTGCCTTTGTTTATGCCCATTTGAACTGGCCCTTCTGTGTCTTGCACCCAAAGAGAGTCTAGATGTCATCATCTGAGCAAACTGCCCTCCACTTGTAGTTCAGGGAGCCCCTCTGCCTCTCCTCTTGCTCCAGCCCTGCTCATGAGGGGTCAGTTAGCTCCGAGCCTGCTCAGACACCACCTCAATGCTTACTGGGCTCTCTGCAGCTCTCTTCGCACCTCACCTCTCTGGGCTTAGAGACCAGAGTGCCCCTCCCATCAAAGCCAGGGTCTGCTGTCCCAGAAGAGCCCTCAGCAGCGTTGTCTTCTGCTTGCTCCTGGTCCCTGGTGCAGGTTTGCCCCCAGCATCTCATCTCTTTAACCTGTGTGAGTGCCTGTCCCTCAGTTCCCAGCCCAGTTTGGGGCCAATAACCAGTTTTGGTTTTTTTTGAACAGAGGATTGAACTCAGGCCCTTGCACTTCCAGGGAAGCACTTATTCTACTGAGCCATCTCCCTGGCCCCAGTAACCAGTTTTGCATGGCCATGTGTCTACAGAACAAGCATAGGAATACCAACCTGGGAGGACCGAGGTGGGCTTGGGGTCAGATTTTGGGCTCTGTAGGGCTGCATAGGGCAGCCCCTTGGCTTCCATGTTGGAGTGGCAGGTTCCTGTGATGGCTCCAAGACTTCAGCCCTGTGGGTTCTTCCCATGGTGTGTGAGGTCTCTCCAAGCTGTGGTGGTACCATGCATATGTAGGCACAAGCCTGGAGAAGTGATGGGAGGTGGCTGGTGAGACTCAATGTTGAGGGGATCCTATTAGGCCTGCACAAGTGAGCATGTGCCTCTTCCTTGCAAGGCCAAGCACCCCTTTGGAGGAGTTCTGGCATCAACATCAAGCCATCTTAGAGCAAATGCTTGATGTTGGCCAAGCCAAAGCCTATTCCTCTGTGACATAGGGCTGGTGCTGCCCTCACCTGGCAGTGCTGTCCTGCAGGTATGAGGTGTGTTGACAGCCTGGCCTGGTTAATCACCAAGCTCATAAGGGAGCTCCTACTGTGTTCCTGTTACCAATCAGGAAAGGTATTAGGGAGGCTGCTTTCCCCAGGTCACATGCTTGGAAGGGAGTGAGGCAGGTTCACCCATTAGTAGTGAATAGATCTGTATAATATAAGTTTTGTTTTCAAATCTGGAAGGCCTGGGTCTTGAAAACCTATTGGTCAACCCCACAAAAACCAACCTTCTCAATACCCTTGCTATATAAGGGTTATTATTGCCTAGGGACTTTTGTCCTGGGTTCATAACAAATCTTTGTGTATCATAAATGCTTTTTTTCCCCTTACGGTGGTACTGGGGATTAAACTCAAGACTATCTCACTGAACTACATTCTCAGACCTTTTTTATTTTTTGAGACAGGGTCTTACTGAATTGTTAAAAGTATCCAGGCTGAATTTGATCTTGTGATCTTCCTGCCTCAGCCTCCCTGCACAGGTGTGTGCCACAGCACCAAGCTTATCATCAGTGCTTACTGTGTGCTCAGTTGTACTAGGAGTTTTGTCATTTTATAACTGATGATACTGAGGGTTACTGATACTGTGTCAGTAGCTCAGCAGTGTGTAGCTAGGAGCTGTGAGCCCAGCTATCTGTTCTTAGAGCTTTTGCTGTCATCATGTACCAACTCTGCTGCCCATTACAGGGAGGAGGGTGCCCACAGAGGTAGTGCCCCCATGTTGGACAATGCTCTGCTAGGGCCTGGGGTTACCTGTACTTTGTACAGAGCTTGAGGTGTGCTGTTTTTTTTTTTTTTTTCCACATGGGAGGTGGG
>NDGN011489913.1:0-10388 GCA_002564285.1 Tympanoctomys barrerae | reverse complement strand
AAAAAAAAAATTGTATTTATTTGGTACAAGGTCTTACTCTGCAGCTTGGACTCATAGTGATCCTCCTGTCTCAGCCTCCCCAGCACTGGCATGGCAGGCTTGCACCATCACCCTGGCTTCAGGGCTAGCACCGCACACCCAGGGTTCTGGGACTGGCATGGTATGTGGTTATAAGAGCAACCATGTGTATTTAAGCTTGTGCATCTGATTCATTTCACTTAGCATTATGATCTCAAAGTGCATCTCTTTTATTACAAATGACTCAAGAGTATCCTTCTTCTTGGCAGAGTTGTACTCCACTGCATATACATACCACATTTTCTTTATCCATCCATCTGCGGACGAACATATTGGCAGCTACTAAGACCTAGCTATTCTGAATTATGCAGCTATAAACATGGATATGATGTATCACTGTAATATAATGTTTTTAACTCTATCAGGAAAACACCTGGAAGGGGAATATCTTGGTGGAATTCGACTTCTAATTTTAGTTTCAAGTGGAATCTTCAAACTGACTTCCACAGAGGTTATGCTGCTTTACACTCCCACCGCCAACAACGTGGATCAGAATAGAAGGTAAAGAAATGATTTCAGGCATCTTCAGTCATCTGATCATTGACAAAGAGCCCCAAGAGTAACCTGGGGGTAAGAGACTCCTCCACAAGTGGTTCAGGGAGAACTGGCCGCCCATGTGCAAATAATTGAATCTAAACCCAGATCCATCAGCATGTACCAAAATAAAATCAAAACAGATAAAAGGCCTAAATGCTAAAACAGAAAGCACCTGCAGGAAGATAAAATAGTTAAAAAACTCAAGTGTGGATTTTCAAGACGGAACCCAAGTTGCACAAGAAATAACAGAAAGAATCAACAAAGGGGACCAAATCAAATTGAAAAGCTTCTGAACAGCCAGAAGAACAACCCACAGTGTGAAGCGACAACCTATAGAATGGGAAAATTAGTCCTCTGACAGAGGACTAATCCCTAATGTTTGTAAAGAGTTCAAAAAACCAGAGCTCTCTTCCAATGGAAGACTCAATCAAAAAAATGAGAAGCTGAAATGAACAGATCCTTCCCAGAAGTACAAATGGCCAATAAATACACACACAAAAATGCCTGCCATCGCAGGTCATTAGAGAAATGCAAATTAAAGCAACACAGATTCTGTCTGATGCCAGACGGGGCCATTGCTGGTGGCAGGGAAAAGGACCCCACTCTGTTTGGCTCTCTTTCCCTTTCTTCTCTCATTCTGTGACCTTCTTCTCACTCCCATATGTCTATATTCTGTCTCAGCAAACTCTGTGTGGACCCAGGGTCCAGCAGGACAGTCCTTTCACCCTCAAGAGAAGAAGTCACCGTAAGAGACCGGGCAGCTTTTTGGCTGTCCTTCCCTGAAGCTCCTGCTTTCGCTCACACTGGGGCAAGACAATCTCGCGCTTTCCCCAAGTTGCTCTAAAAAAGAATAGAGGAGAAACCACAGGGCCAGGCCAGACAGGGTCCTCTGGGTACACCAGCCCCTGAGCCAGCATGGAAAGGCCGGCCTTGATGGGATTTGTCTTATCTCTGCGGTTTCACTCACCTCATCTCCCTGCCGCCTGGGCTCACAGCTCTTTCTGCCTCTGGATCAGATAGAGGATGGTGATTTATTGATTGTAATAAATATTGCTTAACAGGCACTTTAGCCACTCAGCTCACTCACTATTTGAATAAATCCAAGCCTTGGGGATGGTGGAGTCATTGGCAGTGAGGAGAGGTGTGTCAGGAGGTGGTGAGGTGCTGGACAGAAGAGTAGATAGGGGGCCACCAGGGCCACACCCCCCATGGTCCCATATCCCCCATCAGTTATCTTTTAGAGGGTCCCACTGAGGTGCCGCTTGTGGGTGGAGGGTGCTCGAACTCATGGCCCACCGCAGCCTTCTCCTCAGCCCCTCCTCGCTCCAAAGTGGGCTTTCAAGTTGAGGAGCATTATAGTCTTTGTCTTATGTGTGTTTCTGCTCTGAGGGGAAGTACAGCTGCTTTGAAAATGGAGCATCAACTCCTTTTTGTGCTGAAAAAAAGATTCCAAGTAAGTCAGAGAGCCCCTCTCCCAGCCCAGCAGGCTCCGGGGAGGCACCGTATGGGGGACCCGGAGGCGTCTGTCTGTGCGGAGGGGTCTCCCTCTAGGTAGAAGGCAGAACGAGGATGGTGAAAGCAGGGTGCCTCCTTCTGTGGTCTACTCCCCGTCTGGTGGGCTGTGCGTAACAGATGCTCAGGAGGTGCTACTAGGCTGCGCGGTGGAGGTTCACGTGGTAAAGTCTCGGGTTCCAAAGCGTGGTGCTGCTGGGGGCTGGAGAGGGGTGAGAAGAAGGAGGTTGCACCACTGAGGGCTTGTGCCTGGAGGGGATATGGGGGCTCCAGCCCCTTCCTCTGTCTCTCTGGCGTCCTGCCACCACCAGGTAAGCACCGCTCCTCTATGCCATTTTCTACCTTGATGTGTTGTGCTGCGAAAAGCCCAAAGCAGTAGGTGCTGCAACCTTGAAAACTGTGATCCTTTGGGGGGGCAGGGAGATAACTCAGTGGAATAAGTATTTGCCTGGCAAATGGAAGGGCCTGAGTTCAATCCCTGGTACCACCAAAAAAAATTTAAAAAATAAGTACAAACCCAATAAGCCTTTGCCTCTTACACTATTGTCTTGGGTATTTAACTGGCTAACACCGTAAGCCCTGGCAATGCCATGGTAATGACACTGGGGGACAGCAATGAGGCCATCAGGTCATAGATGAGATTATGATGACAAATGCAAAAGCCTCAGAGTGCAGTCTTGTGTCCTTGTGGCTGGGTTGGCACCTGACACCTAGCAGAGGCTCAGGAATATCTATGGAATGAAGGAGCAAGCAAGCTACAGTGCTGACACAGCCAGCGGGGTGGGGCAGCAGGCCTGGAGTGAGTGGCGGGGGGGAAGGCGTCATGAGATGAAGTCATCAGGGTCACAGAGATGGGGGCAGTGGGGTTGGAGCATGGCGGGGGTGTTGGGAGAGGTGGTGCTGGGTGGCAGCTCGGGTTGTGAGGTGAAGAGACACCCCGCATCCCCTCAAGGATGAGCACTATCCCAGCTACTGCTGGGCCTAGTCTCAGGGAGAACAGGAGTTTTGCTCTGGAGTTGAGGCCTGGTGCATTCTGGGTACCCACGGTGGTGGGAGCCACAGGAGAGCATGGCCTCCAGCCCAGATCACTTCCCCTCTGCTCCTCTTGTTTCCCCAGGTCTTGGTCCTGGCCTCAGCTTCCAGCCTCTGCCCTCAGTCTTTTGGCCAGTTTGCTTGCTCCTCTACTCCTTTGCCCTGTCTGTCTGTTTATATGCAACCCCCTTGACACACACAGTCATGGTGGGCAGGGGCACCCAAGTCTTTGGGGGCTTAAGGAGGATCAGAAGTCAGCACCCACTGCAGAGATAGGGTGACACACCATTGCCCACTCTGGAGTCGGATGAGCCAGTTCTGGTCCTGTTGTGTGCAAATTGCTGCAGGTCTCTGAGCCTGCACACTGTGCAGTGGGTGTGCTCACAGTGACACCAGCCTCAGTTTCCCTGGGAGGACTGGCGAGACTATGGGTGGAGGGCTCAGCACAGGGCAGGGTGCACAGCTGTGCTCCACACGGACTGGTTAGGACTCCTCGGTGGGTGGACTCTTTTGGCTCAGGCCTGGATCCAGGATGCAGTTAGCCATGACCAAGCATAAGGCCATGTGCTCCAAGCCTCACACCCCATGCAGCTGGGGCCCTGATCCCAATGAGTTGGTGCAATGATGTGACCAGGGTCCGGGGGAGAGGATGATGATGTCCCTGGAAGGTGACTGTGACAGAGCATGGGCAGCTGGTGAGGGAGGGAGGGTACTAGATCTCAGGGCCAGGCTGGCAGCAATAGAAGGATTTTAGCCCCAAACTCCCTGAAGCCTGTTCAGGCTCAAGTACCCTGTTATTCCGAGGATAGAGCGTCAGGATTTCAGTGCCCTCACCCCTCTAGAGTTTATACTGTGAGACAGGGACATTGCCAACCAGCTTGTGGGATGAGATGACAAGGGACCATCCCTGAAGTGCACCCAGAATATAGTAGATGCTCAGTGAGCACCACTTATGCCCTAATAGAGGCACCCCAAGATCATCCCCACTACAAGGGGAAAATGAGGCAGAGAAGGAAGAGGAAGGAGATTTCTGAGGAATATGGGGTAAGTTGGCAGGCCCAGGTCTTCAAAAAAAAAACCTTGTACCTTCTTGATGTTTTATTTCTAATTCTATTCTGCAAGTTTAACTCCATGCCATACTCCCTGCTTTGTCCAGAACTGCCCAGCATTTTCAGGGAGATAAAAGTAAACACACTGTGCTGCACAAAGATGCTAAGAGACAGCATCAGACAGGCCAGACTCAGGTCTGAGGTTGACCGGGTCTGATTGTGCCACTATCCAGGAAGGGTGGAAGGGAGGAGCCGTCAAGAGGGGTCTCAGCAGTGCGGCAGAGGAAGGGGTCTGGGGTTCTCTCTGCCTGCTGCTGGCCAAAGACAGGAGGGAGCTGGAGGTGCCCTGCTGCATCCCGCTGGGCCTGGGAAGGAGGATGGGAGCTGAGATACAGGAGGCACTGAATGGGAGTGAGCCCACGGTCCAGGTCCTCAGCTTGGGGAAAAGTCTTAAAGGAAGATGTGCAATCAGAGAGGGTAGGGTTGACCTGGGCTATTCTTTGAGTTGCAAGAGGTGGCTGGAGTTGGAGAGAACAGGAAATCAGGGCGATGGAAACAGAAATAGCAAAACCAGAGGCAGGTGTGTGCCGGGAAAGGCCGGAGCCACTGAGAACAAGGTGAGGTCAGGAACTGGTCGGGGCCCAGAGGACCAGGTTCTGTGAAATTCTGACAGCGCTGCGCTGTCCGAGGTACTGAACGACTCAGACGCACAGAGTAAGAGACCCCGCTCTCAAGTCTAGCAGCGCTCTCTCTGTCTCTCTGTCTCTGTCTCTCTCTCTGTCTGTCTCTCTCCTCTCCTCTCCTCTTCTCCTCTCCTGTCCTCTCCTCCTCCTCTCTCTCTCTCTCTCTCTCTCTCTCTCTCTCTCTCCTCCTGTTNTCTCTCTCTCTCTCCCCTAGGTAAGGGTTGGGAGAATAGCAAATAAAGACGATGTATAAATCAGAGCCGTGCTATGGACTCTCTGTGCTGCAAAACGCAGGGGCATTGAAGCAAATTGAATCCAGATAAGAAAGACAGACAGGAATTTGTCCCAGTGGGCATCTTGTGCTCCACGGAGCAGCTATGGTGAGCTCTGTACATGTTACACCCAAGGAAATCAAGGATCGTACCAGTTAAACCATTTATTGCTGACTTAAAATAGGGTTCAAAGATAGGTAGGGGGACCCCAGAAACCAGACTCCCCACACCATCACCCGAGCTGATCTCTGGTTGGGTTTCCAAGGAAGAGACTGGGGGAAGGCTATGAGCACATAGAGTCAATTTTGAAGGGGCTCTCAGACACACTTGTAGGGGCATGAAGCAGGAGATAGGGAAGCAAAGAGGAAGAAGCCAATTACAGCACCAGGGAGATTTCTGCAGGAGCCCATGAGGCAAGAGGACAGGCCCACGGGTGCTTCCCACTGGGGTGATGAACTATGTTAATGTAATACTTTCCTTTGTCTTCCAGTGGAAGCTTTAGGGCAACCATGCAGGGTGATGGTGTGCACCTAGGAGTGACTAAGAGGGCTCCAGCAGTGTCAGTCCTCAGAAGTGGACCCCACCACCTTCAGGAGCAGCAATAGTGACATCTCCAAAGGAGACTCCACTCCTGCATTCCTTTTCCAGCGTGAATGTCAGCTACCTAAACAGCTTCAGTTATTTGGCTAAATTAATCCTCCAAGGAGCTGCATAAATATAACTGGGAAGGCACACATGTATGCACAGAGATGGATGTATATTTAACATGTATGAGGGATGCACTCCTGCGTGCCAGTAAACAGCCTGCTGACAAGCAAAAGAAGGATATAAATATGAAAAAATGAGAGCCAGGGACTGTGGGCTGGAGTGCAACTGGAAAGCTCCTAGTGCCCTGTGCTAATGGCATGAATGTGTGAGAGGGCATGAGGGACCCTCCAGGGAAGTGGCGGGCACCAGGGGGCTTCAGCTTGAAGGATTTGTGGGGCTTGTGCAAGGGAAGAGAGGAAAAGCTGCCCTGGGCATGCATCTCTGCACATGGCACGTGCATGCTGCTCAACTGGGGAGCTGGGTGCCCTCAATTCCCCAGGGGGACGCCACATCGCTCCTGGAGCCCCAATTTCTTCATCTTCAAATTGACAATGAACATACTTTTAGAGTGATTAAATGGAATAGAATAGGCATGGCACTTGTGGATGAGAATGATGGAGTTGATGAGCGGCTGCTGCGAGTGTAGCCCTCTCAGGGTTGACAGGAGGCAGGTTAGTGATGACCCCGAGGAGCCTCCGCACCTCCTTCGCACCATCCCTGCATGCCCTCCCTGGAGAGGAGGAGAATCAATGCCCTTCCCGGAGTGGGAATTCAGAGCAGCTGCGGCAACTGGCTCTGCATGCCAGCCCCAGGCTAACCACGCATATATCTTGTCCCATTTAATTCTTACAACAGCCCCATGAGGATATGACTATTTTTAGCCCTGTGTTCAAGATGAGCCTTTTTGAGGCCCTGAGAGGTGATGTAGTGAGCCCAAGGCCACCTAGGTAGGGTTACAGGTAGGCTATTATATTCCCCCCCAACTCACATATTGAAGTCCTAACACCAGCTGACTTAGAATGGGACATTATTTGGAAATAGGATCACAACAGTGATGCTCCAGTTAAGATGAGGTCCTTAGGGTGAGCTGTCACCCAGAACAGCTGCTGCACTTATCAAAGGAGAAATTTAAGCCAGGTTGAACCCCAGGTGAAGATGCAGGAAAAATGGAAGCAGAGCATCTCTGAGCAGCACTGGAGAGCGCCAGCCAACCACTTCTCCAAAGCTGGGAAAGCATCACCTGCCCCAGCAGGAAGTAGCCCTGCTGGCCTTGACCTCAGACTTCCAGCCTGTGGAACTGTGAGACAGACATGTTTGTGGTTTCAGTCACATCTGTGGTACTTTGTCACAGCTGCCCAGGGGGACGCACTCAGCTGAGAACACCTGTGGCAGGCCTGGGAACCTGGATGCCTGTGATCTGAGCACCTGCCCCTTCTCCATGTACTGAGCCCTTGGCTCTCCCTGGTCCAACCCGCCCAGCTATCGGATGGGGAGCAGAGAGTCGGCTCTGCAAGGGCTGGGAGGAGGAAGAGGAAAGAATAGAGTGAGCCCTTGTCCTGCTGCAGGGAAGAGCTCTCTAAACACCAGGCCAATCAGCCAGCCTTCCCAGTGAGTAGGCAGAGCAGCTCCAAGCAGGAACTGGAGCGGGGGCACTGAAGGACTGGTGCCAACCGAGAAAGGCCTATCAGGCCCATCACATCTTAAGCCCTTTAAACCTCCAGGCAGTGGGGGTCAGCCTGATACCATCTGCTGCCCAGGAAGATGCCCGGGCTGGGCTAGGTACAGAATAGAGGGATGGGTGAGCAGAGGCCAGGATCAGTGCTGCCCACGTTGCCATGGTGACTGTGATCTTCCAAGTGTGAGCCAGAGGAGGCTCAGGCCTGAGAGGATTTGGCGAGGATAGGGGTGTATGTGAAGGGGGCTGGGGTGAGGAGGCCAATCCTGTGGTCGACAGCAGGCCACGCCTGACCCTTCATTTCATTCACTGTGGAACCTGACAATAGCCCTTCGGATGGGATATTTTTATCTCTCTTTTGCAGATGAGGAAACTGAGGCTAAGCAAAGGTAAGGACTTGAGTTGAGTCACACAACTAGAAAAGAGGCCACATTTGAGCTCAATGCTTTGTCCCTGCTGTCCCTGCTTTTACTTTCTGCTCCACCAGGCTGCCTCCAGGACCAAGGGAGCATTTACTCTGATGGCCTCGAAAGGGCCGCCTGAGCTTGCAACCTGGCTGGAGACCTGAGAGAGGGGAAGACACTTCCTCATTTTAGAGTAAACCTAGGGCCAGCCAAATAGCTCAGCGGATTAAAGCCCCTGCAAGCAGGGGTTTGATCCGCAGGCCTGCAGGGCTAGCCCCACCCCCAGGGCACACTGAGATGGCAATTGAGACTGGGCGTGGTGGTGCCCACCTGTAATCCCAGCTCTTGGGAGGCTGTAAACAGGCAGATCACTACAAGTCTGATTTAGTAGTGAGACCCTGAACACCCTATAGACCCTTCCCCCTCCCCCCCCCCAAAAAAATACAGTAAACCTAAAAGCTGGCCTGGGGGTGGAACTTCCATCTTCCGTGGGTGTCAGTCAGCTAACACCCAGCCTGCCCCCCATCAGCTACCTTCATCAGACAGATGGGGATAGTGCTGTGGCTGACATGAAGCATCCAGGTCCAGCTGGGTTATCTTGTAGGTCCCTGGTAAACTTGGGGGATCACAGGCAGTGAGCATGGCTGGCCAGCTCAAAGAAACTGGTAAGAAGGTGGGATCAAGCCCCAATGCTGGGGTGATGTCACCCGAGACACTGGCCTTGACAGGCCCTACAGCATTCAGCAGGAAATTCAGACTTAATCACTGGCCCCAGCAGAGGTATGAACCCCCAAGAACAGGGGAAATGAGAGCCCCCAGCCCCCCAAGTCCCCTCTTATTCCATCTACCATAGCCAAGCAGCCAGAATGTTGCCCTTGAGACTGCTCAGAGCCAACCTGGGACCTGTGGGCAGAAGTTGAAGAGCTGGCACCTTGAGCCCCAACAAAGGAGGTGTACATGAAAGTTGGGGTTGCTCAGGCATGGGCTTGCCCCAGAGGTAGTGAGTTCCCTCTCTGTGAGGGCATCTAAGGGAGGCTGCAAGAGATGACTTGTTTATGCCCAAACAATAGTACATCCTATTATTCTGTGACAGCGAATGGAGATCAGGCCTGGAATCAGACAGGGAGCTGTCAGCAAGGCAGACAGGTCCCCACCAGTGGTCATTGCTTATCCCTGCCTGGAGCCCTCGTGCCTTCTGTATCCAAATCAGATGGAACAGATGTGCCCACCTCCAGGGAAGGCCCTGACTTTGTCCTGCCGCACCACAGCTGCAGGCTCCAGGAAGGCCAACAGAAGGACCTGTGCACGGGCCATCCAAAAGCAGGCGAAGACCTTTATTAAGAACACAATCCAACAATGAGCACACAGGTTGCTTTTGTCTTTGTGACACTTCCGGTCACACCAGGCTAAGGTCATACACTTAGATCTTATATTCAGGGTTTTAGAAGAATGCTAAAATGGGGAAAAGGAAGGTATCACGGATGGTGATGCTCCAAGTGAATGAAGACTTGACTGTGGCGCAAGTGATGGGCGAGGGCCAGCAGATTCTGGAGTGGGGCACAGGTGGGGCATGGTCTGAGCCAGACAGGAAATTTCTAGGAGGCAAAATAGAGTCTTACCAGGTGCCTAGGTTGTACCCAGGATCCCAGAGGCACAGATGCTGATGAAAAGTCAAGATGAACAGAGCTGCTTAAAGTGCCCTTTCTACACTTCACCTTTCCCCCCTGCAGGCCCTGCCCCTGCCACCTGGCCAAGGGCGCCCTGCTCTGTGTGCATTACTGTGCACCTGTAGCTCCACATGGCTGCACCAAAGGGGAACAAGCTGTAATTCTGCTCTAGGAGGCTGGACTTGGGACAGATGCCCCTGATTACTGAGCAAATGCAGGGAAAAGTAGGTATGGTGAGGGCTGGGGAGGTGAGGGAGGAAAGGAAGAAAACACAGCTGCCCTACAGTCTCATTGTGCCCCTTTCTGTCCCTGTTCCACTGAGCAAGATGCCAATGCCATGCCCTGCACTTTCCAAGCCTGTACAATGGGCTCATATCACTGAGTACTTTTAGTACACTCTGTGAAGAAATCTGATATTGTAACTGCTCGTGATAAACTTAATAGTAAGTCTTGATGCCCCCCATTTGAGCTATGAAGAATGAGGGGTGGTGATTGCCCATCAGCTGCCAAAGGTCACAGAGCTGGGGCTCACACTGAAGGACTCAGGGTCCCTGCTCTAAAACTCTCTAACCCCAACTCGTAGGAGACTCCTAGGAGAACACAAGCTCATGCGCTGGAATCAGGGTGCTTGGCATTAGCTCTTCCTCTGTGCTTCCCTGAATTTCTTCTCTCCTCATTACTATCAGTATCATTTTCATTGATAAAAGCTCCTCTCTTATCGGATGAGGAAGAAGATAATGTCCACCTCTTAAATCCAGGGATGAATTATCACAGGGTCTGGGCCTTGGGAGGCAGAACATGGGACCTAGTAGATGCTAGTACATTGCAATGGATGGATGGATGGATGGATGGATGGATGGATGGATGGATGGATGGAAGGATGGATGGGTG
>NDGN011489900.1:0-29863 GCA_002564285.1 Tympanoctomys barrerae | reverse complement strand
AAAAAAAAAAAAAAGTTGGCCTTGTAGAATTAAAAATGAAACTGTGGGGGCTGGGGAGATGTCTCAGTGGAATAAACGCTTCCCAGGCAAGCTCAAGGGCCTGAGTTCAACCCCCAGTTCCACTAAAAAAAAAAAAAAGAAAGAAAGAAAGAAAGAAAAAGAAAAGAAAGAAACTGTATATAGATTTGCAAAAATGTTTCATACGGCTATTTAAATGAAGTCATTCTTAGTGGCATTTCAAATTGACCTAGGGAAGAGTGTAAAATGCATAGTTTCACATTGTAAACTATTTGGAATAAATGAATGGTGATTCTACTTTCTATATTTTAAAAAGTGTTGCCATTTAGTATGAAATCGGCACATACAAGGCCTGGTAGGATTTGAGTGCAGAACCCTAAGCGCATGCTTTCTGCTAGAGCACGCAGTGTGTGAGTCCTTTGGGTTTCATTTCTTCTTTTCCCACAGGAACTTGATTCCAAAAGTGGTGTTTTTATTCAAGGATTATAAATACTGCACAGGGAGCCAGCTACCGCTCTCCAATGTCTACTACTTCTGTTTGGCTTAGATGAAGCACAGTGTTCTTTTTATTCTCATGAGCTTTGGTTTAGTCTGAGAGAAAAATAGTGTGTGTATTAGAAGTGTTTATGATAATCTTTTTTCTGGGACCACTAAATGTTATTGGTCCTAAAACCAAAGCATGCTTGTCCCAGACTTTATAATAAGCACCCCAGTTTGTAAGTCGGTAGGTAAAGATAAAATACTTGCTAGGAATTTCAGGTAGGTCTACTCAAGTTTATTTTATTATGTCAAAATTTTAGAAAAGAAGATTTGCCCTCCTCTGATCTTGTATACATTTACAGCTCATTTCAGAAGCCCACATATAAGACAGGAAATGGCATGAAGGTGTGCGTACTCGTCCTAATGGGTGCTAAACCGGATGTTTTGTGTGTGCGCACATGTAGGGCTTCTGAGTGCGTCTCTGGTGTGTCCAAGCTTATCCTTCTGTCTTTACGCCCTTCCAGCCCCAGTGGGGACCTGATCCGCAGGAAAATGTCTTTGTAATTCACCAATACAGCCCAGACACAGACCTGGCTCCAGTTCATGTCCCTGAGAAGTCTTTCAGCTTTCTTCCCAGAGTTTCTGTTTCTTTATCTTTAAAATAGGATTAATTAAGCATATCATGTGTTCTTACATGGATACTTATCCAGTTAAGACAATATTTACAAAAAATGGCTTTAAAATTGTACATATTCTGTTTCTTTTTATGAAAATTCTCTGATTTCTTCATTCAAGCTGTACTTCTTTTTAACAGGAAAGTTCAGTTTTAGGTTGGCAGAGCTTTCCTTTAAGAGTAGGGGTCAGCATTTTCTATAAAAAGCCAGAAAGTAAGATATTTTTGGCTCTGGGGATCACATGGGCTGTTAAGAATCATACTGTTATTGTCCTCATTTGCAGTTATTCAAGTCTCCAGAGGTGAACCCATGGGCATAGTTGTGTTCCAATAAAACTTTATCAGCATTGAAATTTGAATGCTACATAATTTTCATGCATCATGAAATACCATTCTTTTTTTATGTTTTTCCAACTACTTGAAAAATCTAAACTTCACCCTTTGCGTATAGGCCATACACAAATGCATCAGGCTAAGCTGGACTAGGCTGGTAAAAAAAAAGCAGAACCCTGTTAAACAGAAAAGGCCTTGGGATTAGCAAACTTCAGTATAATCTTTAAGCAGTATTTATTTCTGTTGTTCATTTGTATCTGATTTTGACTCATCTTTCTGAGGTCAGGATTCATATCCTTATCATCTGTATAAGTCAGTGCTTACTAAAGAAACAGATTTAATGTAAGACACCCATACAAATATATAAGAATTCAGAAGATTGGCTTACAGTGGTCACCCACAGAGTCACCCGTGGAAGAGTGCAGGGGTGTCTCTGTTTGCTGGAGGGTGGAAGGATCTAGCACGAGGACTGGAGCTCAGTGCGGTGTTCCAAGTGAGTCTGAATCAGGGGGCTGAAGGATCTACAGCGGAAGGCTGAAGGGTCTGCCCTGGAAGCCAGGAAGTGTTGCCAAAGAGAAAGTAAAGACTGGGGTCCTCTGAAGAAACACAAGTGACACCTGAAAGCTTTACTCCATTTCTTCATTAACTTTTGCATGACTCATACAGATCAGTTAATTGCTGAAGGCAAGGGCATACTTCTGGGTTTTTTGCTAAAATAGTTCTCATTAAAATTGGTGATAGTTTTAGGAATTTCTAGATATCATGTATGCAGATTTCTTAATAAGGCTTCAAATGATGCTATATTGCTTTTCATACTCGCCAAAACCATACATTTGAATTGCTGTTACTATTTTCTACAATTAATAGTTTGTATATTTTAAAATAAATTAGTTAAGAGGTTTTTATTTTTGTTTTTGTTTTTTGAGGGGGGAGGGCAGGCAGGCGAGCCTTGCTTCTTGGTTTCTCTTTTGTACTGTTCTGGTGACAGTCCTGCCTGCAGGTCTCTCCAAACCCAGGACCAGGGTGAGTTTGTTTAGTTCGGCATTTCTTACTCAGGTTAAAACCATCAGTTAACTTTCACATCATCCTTATGTTTTTAAGCCAGTGTACAGAGTGCGCAAGAGTGTATGTCCTAGAAAATATTTTCTGGGCTAGTGTTTCTTTGCTTAACATTACAGTTGTAAGATGGAAAAACACCTTGGTTCTTAACACTCATGAACCCAGTACAAAGCTTTGCTCTAAGTCTTTAAGAAAACTAGCTTCCTCCGTTTGACCATTTCTTCAGGGCTTTAGTTGCATATTGCCATTTTTGATAATTGCCGCTTGAAAAACTACAACATAGTGGTGCTGTGATGGTGGTAGTGAAGGGCAACTGAACGAATGTTAGTCTTTTAATTTTCTCCCTAAACAAAAGATAAGAAGGCTGAACACTGAGTTATTTTTAAAAACCAATTATAAACTGAAAGCATTGTGGGAATCTTTTCTCAATTTCATCCAAATTCTGGATAACAGCTAGTAGAAAGAGAAGAACAGGACATTCGAGTAGGGACAGTTTTTTTCCACGGCACATTTTGTTGTCAGCCAAGATGGTGGTATCTATAGCCATCCATCGTCCCACACTGACAAGTGATGTGCTCAGGGATCTCGTTAGGAGGAAACTGATGGGAAATGACCTGTCACTGTCACCCAGGAAGTACTATGCTGTGACAGCCAGGGTGTGATTCTACTCTAATTCAAGAACTGCTATCAACTCAAAATCTGAATGAAGAAAGGAAAGAAGGAAAAAGGAGTAGCAACACAAAAAAGTTCCGAAGCCTTTGGATTTTTATACTTTAACTAAGCAAATATGTATAAAGTGTCCTAGCTTTGTATGTCTCAGCTTTTACTCTGTATTCTTTAATGTGGGTGCTCGATTTAAAGGTTCAGAAAAAATGGGCAAATTATCAGGAAATAATAAAGATGTTTCTCTCTTCTTTAATGTTACATATGTTTTCATGTGCATACTTTACTTGATTAACTATTTTAAAATTAAAAGCCATTAATGAAAAGAACACAAGTGTGGATTATTGACTATATATTATATTGCCGAAAGGCTATAGAACCTCACAGTGGTGCCCTGAGTGAGGGCAGCAAGTATGGGTCTTCCTCCAGCTTCTGCTTGAGGGGAGCAGTACACCCAGAGGTCATGCCACAGACCACCTCAGGGTACATGACCGGGCCAGGTCAGAGCGGCTGCCAGAAGGCTAGCCTTGTGCTAGGTGAGTGTTTCTCTAAGTGTAATCCGATAGCCTGTAGGTCTTCAAGACACTTGCAGGGGTTTTGCCAGGTCAAATTGTTCACAAAATAATATGAAGATGTTTTGCTTTTCACTTTCCTCTCATAGGTATACAATACAGTTTTACAAAGACGACTTTTTTTTCCTTAAAAATTTTTTTTTTTTAATTTAGTACAGTACAGGGACTACAGGGTCTTACTATACCGATCGGACTCTTAGTGATTCTCCTGTTTCAGCCTTACACACACTGGGATTACAGGGGAACGTCACCACACCTGGTCTCAATTACTGTCTCAGAGTGTCCCAGGGGCAGGGCCAGCACAGCATGCTGGGATCTAACCCTATCCTTGTGTCTGCCTAAGTAGGCACCTTAATCCACTGAGCTATCTGGCCAGCCTTCAAAGACTTCTTGGTGTGTTATGGTCATCATTCTAGCTCTTAGGGAGATACATGCTAGCACATGAGTAAAAGTTTTCAGCTTTAACTTTAGTAAGGTAAATACTGAGGCATAAAATCTGCATAAATAGAATAAATTTGAAGTCTTTAAAATTTTTGAGGAATACTGGTTTAGATACTTTATGTGCCCTTGTTTAATGCAGAAATTATACCTAGGAAGCAAGTGTATTCATACCAGGGAGCACAGGAAAATACAAACATATAGGGAAGCTTGTGACACGTGTAAAGTCTCAAGAGTAGTAATCGCAAAGCCAGAACTGGAGCCCAGATTTTGAGTCCTTAACTCCTATGTCTTCAGACACGTGTTCTCTCAGAGAAGCATTAGGACACACGTTGGTTTGCATCCTAACTTCTCAGAAGTGGAAGTTCTCATCACCCAGGGAGTATCAATGATAACACTGTGCTTGTGGACAATGAAAAACAGAGACTGTGCTTACATTCCATGAGTTGACTCCAGCCCCAGATATGTTTGCTGGATTTTACACTATGTGGACAATAACACAACTGGGTTTGTTTGTTTTGTCTGTTGTCATTTAAAGGACTTTACTTTTAAAAAGAAGCTCATTTTGCCAGCTGCCCTTAAAAACTTGGGGCACCCAGCTGGACTGGGCCAGAATACTCACACAGCCAAGTAAGCTTCAGCACACATCTGCTGCTCCCTTCAGAGGAGGTGTGTGCCTCCTGCTTTTCCACAGACCCCACCGTTCCCTGTTACCTTATCCTGAAGGTCATGTCCCCCATTTATGTTAGCTGCTTGGGTGGGAAGCATCAGGAGATACTCTCCTAATGTATAGTGTTTATAAACCATCTGCTTTTAACTCTCTTGAAAACTAAAAAGGCACTGACAATGAAAGAGCAAAATGCACTCTACTCGGCTTACTCGATCCCAGATGTAGTAAAGGCCTCAGTGCCAGTGCCAGGTAAAAAGCAAGTCGCTTCTCTCCTAAAAAGGCACAGAATTCTGATTCATTAAAAAGAAGAATCTGACAGTGAATTAACATTTATTTTTAAATGTGTAGCCCTTTCCCTTTTAAGTGTAATAGTGAAATAAGCACATTACGCTCCTTGCCCTCATTTTATGTTTATTTTAGTAATGTCTGTTGTCCTCATCATTATCATGTCTGGACCCTTTAGAGAGCGTAAAACGTCTCTGTGAACCTCTCTGCACGTTAGATCAGTCCTTTAAAACAATTTGAGATGGTCGTCCTAAACGGTGTTGTTGTCCTTAACTTTTAGACAAAATAATCAATTTCAGTTTTTCATTCTTAAAATACTCTCTCCCCATTTTAATAGTGATAAGCCTTTACTCTAATTTAGAAATATATGTAGGTGTTTGCCTCTTTTCACCTTCTGATTTTAGAAAGCTGGAAATCATCTGTTTTATGTTTTGTCCACGACTTATAGTCTATAACTTACAGTGCTTAGCACATTAATAGTAAATAATGGAATGAATAATTAAATGTATACAATCAATTGTGTGTAATATTCTTTTCTCCAACCTCAAGAATTATCTTTAAAAATTTCCATCCTTTCTAATTAGAGAGTTAATTTCAAAGCCATCTCCCTATTTTCTGTACTGCATATATAGCCTCTCCTTTCCTCTCTCCATTCCTCCCTCCTCCTTTCGTGTTTCTCTCTCTCTCTCTCTTTCTCTCTCTCTCTCTCTCTCCCTCCCTCTCTCTCTCTCTCTCTCTGTTGTCTTTCATATTCTGTTCAGGGTAGTATCCCCTATTTCTGATATAAGGTTGATATTAAATTATACTCCACCTAGCTAAGAATAAGGGGCATATGGAGACCAGGTTGTTAAGTTGAGGCTGATGAACTCCAAAGTTCAGGATAGAGTATCTTCCAACTAAAAGATGGTCTTCTTGCAGTCGAAAGTGGCAGTTATTTGGCCATTAGAAAAATCTTATGTGTCACAGTAGCTTTTAGAGAATGCTTCCTTCAAAGGGGGCATCCAGTTCTTAACCTATTGCTGAAAGAGAAATACCATTGTCTATTAATACTGCTGGAACTAAAGATGAATAGTGAATTGGCCTTGATGTGACAGTGAGTTTGACTGTGATAGCTCATCCCTTAAAAAGGTTCTTTTATATTTATAAAAAAAAAGCATGACGTCAAGCCAGGGGGAAAAATTGATACCAATATTTAAGACCAAAGTTGAAGGGTTCCAAAAAAAATAAAAAAGCCCCTTGTGAGAATGAGATTTTTACATGCATAACTAATTAGCTTAGGTTATTATAAGCAGGAGTGCTGTGATAAAGTTTCCGGTGGTGTCTCGGGATCCCTTGTTTATAGTGCCTTTTCTATGCCAGCCAGTCGGTGAATTGGAATTACAGAAAGTAGAGGGAGGAATAGCCGACAGTTTCTCGTTGCACTGGGGCTACCTTAAGCGCTGTTATGCTGGAAATGCTAGAATATAATCACTATCAGGTGAGCCTTATTCTTATTCATATTTGGCTACTGAAATATAATGCAATAAATTGTTAAATTCACCTTTTTAGTGTTACTGTAATTAGCACATTATTCTCTGCAAGTGCAAATCTCCTCATTGAGTGCTTATTATTGTCTAGTACCAGAAGTAATTCAATATAATTTTGAATACAGAAAATATTAGCATTTATTTCCCAAATGTCTTTCTGCGCTCTCCGTCAGCTCCTGTTCATAGCTCATAAGATTAAACTGTTTATCAAGGGAAAATGACTTTAAATTGAGTGTCATTGGTTTTGACAAAACATTTAACTCTATATTAATGTTTATAAGAAAAGAGGAAAAAATATCCTAGTGGCTTACTAACTGTCATAGCTTAAAAACACATACATATAACTTCCATTTTTGAATAAAATTGCTTAACTTGGGGCTGCTTTTTCTGTCGGGTTCTTTAGTAATTAAAATGTTGAATAATCATGTTGAAATGGAAGTTGATTTAAACATGGAAATATTTCTTTTTATTTTCTACACCTTTTAACAGTGGGTTTGTAATGAATTTGTGTGTGTGTGTGTGTGTGTGTGTGTGTGTACGCACATGCATTTTAGCAGAAAATCATTATGTTGTGAAGCAAAGTGAGACAAACCGAGGTGTGTGTCTTGTGGATGGTTGTTCCTGTCTCACTGAGCCCTTCCAGGTGCATTTGGGACGTGTTTGCCCTACTGATCGCTGCAGACCTTTAGTGATTAGAAATGAGAAGACAGTCACACAGTTGGAAAGAGTTGTATAGCTAATGGCAGGGAAATCAAATAGGGCAGAGCCTTACTCCAAGTCCTGTATGTCAGACATTAAACTTTTTAGTAATACCAGAATCTGTTAGCACCACCCCTGGTACATAAAAGGGTAGCTTACCCAGTTTTCAAATTTCATACCTAAAGGAAGAGCCATCCAGTATGCAAAAATAACAATACTGTCTTCTTTTCCCTCTGTGGCTATGTTCAGGTGCAGACCCACCTTGAAAACCCCACCAAGTACCACATACAGCAAGCCCAAAGGCAGCAGGTAAAGCAGTACCTTTCTACCACTTTAGCAAATAAACATGCCAACCAAGTCCTGAGCTTGCCATGTCCAAACCAGCCTGGCGATCATGTCATGCCACCAGTGCCGGGGAGCAGCGCACCCAACAGCCCCATGGCTATGCTCACACTTAACTCCAACTGTGATAAAGAGGTAATTGATGTCTCCTCTCCTCTCCTATTTCCTTACACTCAGTAACTGTCTGTTGATATTCTTCCTGTTCTTATCTGTGGACTCCAGTTTGTCCTCCTGCCCATAGTCACCAGCCCCTGTTTCCAGTTTGCTGGTGTGGCCGCCCTGTTCTAGTCCATGTCACCATCGCTGGGTTATTGGGTGTGTTGCACATGACAGGGGACCTGCCTAGTCTGAGCAGAAGCTTCCATCTTGCTTCTGGTTCATTATTGAGTCTTCTCTTCCCTTCTATGCCTTTCAGTTTAGGAAGCAGTGAAAATGCAGAGAGAGAAGGGGAGGTGGAAAAGAAAAATCAAAAAATAGAAAAGGTGTGGGACAGGCAGTTTAGAAGTTCTGCTTGTTGTGAATGTCTGGAATCTTATTTTATTTCTCCCTGGATTGGAAAAAAAGTAGAGAATGTGTGTGGCCAGATTTCAACAACATGACACATGAATCTTTACAGAGAAGCGAAGGTTAAACTGCTGGATATATTGACTTGTGTAATAAAGTGCTGCTGCCCACCAAGTCTACTTCAGCAAAGGCTGGATTGGAGAGGAGACTCAACAAGACCTTCAGTCGTTGTGAAATCAAAATGTGGAATATAGAAATACCTGAGAGGAGAGTTATAGTTTAATGCCTATTATTTCCAAATGACGATGTAATGAGTTTCATTTTAACAGTTTTATAGAACTTGAAAATGTTTCTATGCATTCAGAGGTAACTTTTTAAAAGTTCCACTGATTGTAATCACTAGAGGATCTGAGTCTTTCCCCTGTGCCCAAACCAAACACTCCTTATCTCTGTCCGTATTTGTCATCCAGCAAGCTAACTTGACAGTTCCTTTCCTTCATTATTCTGTCTCTCCTTCAGATTGTACTTTATTTGAAAGCGTGGTTCATCTTGTTGCTATGCCTTCAGCCTTGTATGAATGTGTCATTTCAAAACTACTTGCAAATCCATGCCATGGGCTTTCTTTGCTTATGTTTTTGCAGGGATTTTATAAATTTGAAGAGCAAAACAGGGCAGAGAGCGAGTGCCCAAGTATGAACACCCATTCGCGCGCATCGTGTATGCAGGTACTGAATGACTCAGCAGCCCAAGGGTGTCACACTGTGTAACAAGAATCTATATTTGTGGCTTACCTGATGATTGAAGAGGGTTTTCTTTTTTCTCCCATTGATTTTTTTAAAGTAGGGAACACCATGTACAGGACCACTTTCTTCATAGTAGCTAAGAATGAATGATTACTAGGGAAATTGTTTTTCATCTAAGTTGTTTTGAGTTATTAAAAATACTTTATGTACATTTCAGTAAATAAAATATGAGATGCTGTATTGTATTTATACAACATCATCAGTGTATGTTATGCAGATTTGTAGGATAGCAATTTTCATAGGATATTAGTGACACCAAGGTGCATCTTGGTGTGAGATCTGTTTATTGTTTTATGAATGGAATCTCATGGAACATATATTTGAAAACCTTACTAGTTTAATGACTATTTCCCAAGTAATAAAAGCTTTTCTATAACATCCTATTTAATTCATAAATTATGCTACATCTAATAAATACTTATGTGGATATAAATATACAAGAGAAAATAAAAGCAATAAAAATTCTCCCTTTTGCTTTTCTATATTTCCGATATTATTGTGTAGAACATTACCTATGTTCTCTGTTTCCTATAATTCCAGCATCAGTATGTATTCCTTTTATCAAAAGAGAACAAATATTTTTAAATATCACATTAAACCCACTAATTTTATTTTTCTAAAATAAAATGAAAAATTCACAAAGGTGGTTCATAATCTCTTGCCTATGTTTCTACATATTAGCTCAATTCAAAAAAATAGCTCAGCAGATTAAAGCACCTGCAAACAGGTGCAGGGGCCGAGATTCTATCCCCAGGCCTGCCGTGCCAGCTCCGCCTGGGGATACGCTGAGATTGAGACTGGACGTGATGGTGCATGCCTGTAATCCCAGCTCTTAGGAGTCTGTAAATAGGTAGATTACTATGAGTCTGATCTAGTAGAAGGCCCTGTACACCCTGCAGGCCCTTCCCTAAAATACAAAAAAAAAATTAAAAAAATTAATTTAAAACAAAAAATGGTATCTCTACAAATATAACCTAAGAATGTGCTAGTGGCTAGCCAAAACTAGCTGCCAGTTATTCTTCTCAGGGATCACTTATTCTACCCTTTATTTTAGTTGATGTAGATTATTACTATATTCCTTTTTTTACTTTTTTATTTTTTGGTGGAACTGGGGATTGAATTTAGACCCTTGCGCTTGCCAGGAAAGCACTTATTCTACTGAGCCACCTCATTGGCCCCCTCATGAGCATTTTGACTTTTTTTTTTTTTAACTATATTCCTGATACACTAAGTGTGTTATATAGCTTATTTGAAAAATCTCAGTAATTTCCTCTAAGCTATTAGTGTTATTGATACCCATTTTATAGTTTGGCACCCTGATGTTAAGATTGGAAACTCGATCCTTGATCGCATTCCTCTCTCTCTCTCTCTCTCTCTCTCTCTCTCTCTCTCTCTCTCTCTCTTTCTTCTTTCTTATTTTATACAGGCTCTCACTACACAGCTCATACTTATAGTGATCCTCCTGTTTTAAGCCTCCCTGGTGCTGGGATTCCTAGGGAAATTGTTTTTCATCAACCACTTGGTCTTTGGCTCAGCACGCCTCAGGGGTGGGGCCGGTGCCTGTGCAGCTTGTAGTACCAGGGATCAAACCCTGGTACCCGCATTTGCCTCAGCAAACACTTAGTCCACTGAACTATCTCACCAGCCCCACATTTTTCTTGGTGGGACTAGGGATTTAATTCCAGACCCCACACATGCTAAGCAAATGTTCTACCACTGAGCCACATCCCCAGCCCTTGTCTTTAATCTACAAAATGGAAGAACCAGGACGTTTTGTTAAGGTCAACCCTATAAGGTTGCAGCCTCACCTGTTTATGTGAGGGTCCTTCTGTGTCAAATAAACCAGAGACTTTGTTATGTACTGCAAAGCCCCCTTCAGACCCAAGCACAGACAGGCAGCTTGTATATGTAAGGCACTTACAGGGGTTCTTTGCACAGACTGCTCATCCTAACTGCTGCAATGCACATGTAATCACCATTGTTTATTTATCATAACTAAGCTCTAGTACTTCAGGAACAAAATTGATCTAGTGGGAACGTCAGCTCCAGGACTGTAATGATAATCTCATCCTGTATGCCCCTTGGGGAGAGCCATGCACACTGGCAGCTGTACCAAGAGACACTTTGCAAGTCACTGTGAGATCAGTGCTGGCCTACGGTGGCTTGGGCGCCATGTCCATGCACCCCATTGAACCAAAGAGTTCCATTATCTTCTGCTTTCTTCCTGTGGGAAGAGCATGGGAGAGAAAAAGGAAGTAGCTGTCATTCAAGGTGAAGTTTCCTGGTTCTTTCCAAGTTAGAGGAGGTACCTTACAGTGGCACTGGAGGGCACGGGTGAGATTATGGCTCCACCCCTGCTTCACTGTGTGACTTTGGGCAAAGTGCTTCTCCTTGTGCCACCTGTACACTTTCTGTAATAATGGTCCCTACTTGTTAGGCTTTCGTTGAGGTGAGTGCAGCCACCCATGGAAATCTCTAAGGCTGGTGCTTGGCACCTAGGAAGCGCTCAGGTTCTGACTGCAGATACCGCTGTCATCTCCCTTTAGTGTCAGTGGTCTTCGGTAATATTTTTATTTCAGTGGGAAGAGAACAGAGTGTACTTTTTTTTAGAGTATAACTGAAGAGTTTTATTGCATTAGGTAAGAAGCAACCAAGGTTGCCTGTTTAATGTTGTTTTATACTATTTTAGTTTATTTCTGTCTCTCTTCCAGATGGATGATGTAATTGATGACATCATTAGCCTGGAATCAAGTTATAATGAAGAAATCTTGGGCTTGATGGATCCTGCCTTGCAAATGGCAAACACGGTACTATGTTAATGGCTTTTTTTTTTTTAAAGAGATAGTACTCCTTTATTCTTTCAACTGATTCATCGACAGATTTATTAATAATAAAACAGACAATTCTCACAGGTTCTCAGATAAATAAATATGACATTAGAAGTTAAAAGTCTTTCTTGAGTCTGTCAAGGACCCTGTGATAAAGCCCTGTATTCCCTGGAGTCCACAGGCTCTTCCTCCTGGATGGTGGACCCTCGGGTTCTTGAAGCTGAGGCCCAACTTAGTATACCTTAGCTGAGGGCACTTCTGTGGACTCTGCTGATTGGCCAGGGAAAGTTCAAACTGTTTTCAAGGAGGAGGTGACTTTTTTAGCAGCAAAGCTTATTCCACTTTTAGTTGACAAACCGGTTCTCCTAAGAACACTTGTGCTCTCATATGATCCTTATTTTTGTCTGTTATTTACAGCCTAAATTTTTATTTTCCCTTACTCCTCCTTATATTCTCCTTATATTATAATTTTATCAGCACCTCACCACAAATCCTACTTAGTGTTTGTAATAATTCTCAGTCAAGCTGGACTGGCAGTCCTGCCCTCAGTTTTAGGTTGAACAGTTAGCCTTGTACAAGGTAACATGGCCAGGGCCACGTCTGTTCAGCAGGAGTTCAGGCCTTTCCAGTTCTGTTATAATATGCTGTGAAGTCTGCCATATTCTTTAATAGCATGTTTAAAAGACTAATGTCTACCAAAGGCACAGGGGAAAATGGGAGCTGTTGTTTAATGGGTATAATCATCTTTCAGGTTTGCAAGGTGAAAAATCCTCAAGGCCTGTTTCCCAGTGATGTGAATGTAACACTACTGAGTTATATACTTAAAGTGGTGAAAGGGGAGATTCTATTTTGTGTGTTTTTACCAAATAAAAATTTCCAAAAAAATACGAACTTTCAGTAGTAAAGTCCTTCAACCAAGAAATATTGTAGCTCTTACTTATTTATACTAAACTCCTCATTAAACTAAATTTTGGTAGTTAGCATTTTTTTTCTATTACGGTATTGTTCTTTCAGTGCACTTGCTTGACTTAACAAATGAGATGTAATCTGTTTTCTACCCACTTAAATTCACCTCTTGATTCTGAAAGGACCAAATGATGTGCTTGCTAGTAAATGTTCCTGTGGTGACTTTCCCAACCATCTTTAGCTTTTAGTTGGCTTCTCTGGTGCCCTCTGCTTCCAACCTGATGCGTCCCATGAGGTGGAGACTATGCACATCAGCAGCCAAGTCCCAGGATGAACATGGGCACAACGCTTGGGAAGCATGTGCTACTGAGTTTATAAATGTGCAGAAAGACATGGATCTGTCCTCCATGTTTTGCTTCCCAGGCAACATGAATTAGCAGCTGCCCTGTCACCTCAAAAGAACTTTGATGTGAGAGTGGTCTCTTTGTCATTGGTATCAAATGGGTACCTGAGATATATGAAGAGAAATATGAAGTTGACATGATTTCATATGAGCATTAATTTTGGTTCATTTTGTAGTGTGAGGCCCTTTGGATGTGTCCAATCCAGTTCAGTGCCGAGTGCACAAATCTCCTCTTGCCTAGGCTTCATATTCCCCACAAAAAAAATGAGGCACCATTCTCCTTAGAAGCCCTCAGCAAAGACGTTAACTAAGTCACTAGGGAAGCAATAAAACAGCAGTTAGGAGTTGATGAGTCAGGACCAGACCCAGTTGAAACCCAGAGCCTGCCATTTATTCTGTGACCTGTCTTGTTACTTAGCTCTTTTAAGTCCGGTGTTTGTGCATCTGTAAAATGAGGCATTCATTTTACCTATTTTACATCTTAGCACATGCTACATGGTAGGGTGTCCCTCAGGTGTGTGAACTCTAAGGTGGGTCCTATTCTGTCAAGAACTTTTCTGCATGCCAGCACTTGTGAAGACAGTTATCATGGTCCGTGGGCTTCTGTCCTTTAGAAGATACCTGCATCTCCTAAGTCAGTGTGCATGAGCAGATAGGTGTGATTCCTTCATCATACGGTTGCTCCTGAGGCCTGTTGAAAGTGGAGTTAGCATTCATTAGTTCCTGTTGTGGGGGGTACTCTAGTTGCAAAGGCAGTGTGTGCTTCCTGTGACCCTGGCACTTACCATCTGCGAGAAGAGGCCACTTAGCCCTTGAGTGGGTGAGGAGCAGCGAGGAGCAGAGAGGCTGTCTCTGCAATTCTCAGATTGGAAAGATCCCTTGGGCAGAGTTGGTTCCCAGACAGCCATCCTCCGAAGTCACTTACTTTCCCAGCATCCTCTTTTCTTCTTTTTAACCATATGGAAAATGTTTAATGCTGCCTCATCATAGTCTTCTTAGGATACAGCTTACATCATTTTTGCTGTTAGCAGAAGGACAGTGTAACAGAGGTAGGAGCAAAGGCACGGAATTGGACATTTGGAGAGGTATTTAACCTCTCTACCTCTGTTTCTTTACATATAAAATGGGGTTAATGACCACATCTGCCACAATACAATTAATGCAAAATTTATAAGAATTAACCCACAGCAAGAATTTAGAACAGCTCAGCTATGGTAAGCTCTCACTTCAAATTAGTTTCCAGCTCTTATTCTTAACAAAATTGTTGTAGTTGTTAAATTCCCAGATACTAAACCTATTCACATTTTAATTTTTTTTCCCACAGTAAAGATTAAATTGAATTTTCTTCATGGTAGGCATTTTCCCTTTTATTTGATTCTTTGAAATGCTTCAAGTTAACCTCTTAAAAAAAAGTAGAAGGAACTTAGAGAGGAAACTATCCCAAGGGAATCAAAGTCTAGAAACAACTATTCTGAGAACACAAGAGCCCTCTTGTACCATGACAAACAAAGAATAAAAGTCCCAGTTTACTTGTGTTAACAGTGCACAATTGATATTCAGAGAGGAGGACCATCCAGAGAAGAAAAAATAATAACATTTTACAATTATCATTTACTTGGAAAAATATTCATTTTGGTGGAGCAGAAATTTGAAGAACTCAGTTCAGATCACCAACACCGGCAGAGCCACAGGCAAGGCCAGCTTCTGTCTCTCCTGATCACGCGTGGCTTCCACACACCCATGCTGCAGCTGGTGCTCTGCAGGCAAAGTCTTACCCACTGGCTTAATGTTCTAGAGAAAAACCAGAAAAGATGCAGAACAGTCATTGTTACAAAGGTATCTCTTCCTCTTTTTTTAGTTCCAAAGATGGTTTTTTGATACCACAGCAGCTTCTCCCTTTTTGTTTTCTTTTCTTTATGCTGAGACCCCAGAGACTTTCTTAAATATGGATTATGCATCCAGAATTTGTTAACTGTACGTACAGTATATTCATAATCTTCCTTTAGAGTATGGCTTGAATACATGTTCTCATCCTGGGGAAGCTTGAAATTAGGTGTCTGTTCAGAGTGTGTTCATTGTTGACCTCGAGGTTTGAGGGTTTTGAGGGTTTGTTTTTTTTTTTAAGGTATTTGGTACAGGGTCTCATTACGCAGCTCGGAACCATAATGAGCCTCCTGTTTTCAGCCTCACCAGAGCTGAGATCATAGGCACATACCACCACACCATGGCAAGTCTCAACTGCAGGCTCAGTGTGCCAGGCATGAGGGGGCACATAGTGCCATGGATCAAACCCTGGTCCCTGCACTTGCCTAAGCAGGTGCTTAGTCCACTGAGCTATCTTGCCAGCCCTTAGAGGCTATACATACTACTTGTCTATTATTTAGCCCCAACAATCATAATAATGTTATTGCATATTTTGCATTCAGTATACATATAAGACCATATATGATTTGCATTTGTAGAGCTATGAGAACAACTTTTTAAGCTTACTGCTTCAAAATTTTAAGTTCTTGATTCATTAACACAAAATTTGCTGAGGGGCTGGCTAGATAGCTTAGTGGACTAAGTACCTGCTTTTAGGCAAGTGCAGGAAGGGTTCAATCCTCTGTCTGGCATGATGAGCCAACAACTAAGTCCAAGCATGGTAGCACACACCTGTAATCCCAGTGCTGGGGAGGCTGAAGACAGCAGGATCACTAGAAGTCCAAGTGCATAGTAAGACCCTGTACAAAATACATAAATTTAAAATAAAAAAGCTTTACTGAGATCTAAAAGTCCAGAAAGATAGATATTAAAGCTTTGAATTTGGGAGGCATTACCAGAAGTCATGATTACCAAAATCATAACTTTATAACTTTGGTCTTTCTGGTACTTTATAGTGCTGTTCTGAAACAGGTAAATGCCTTTCACTCTGTGTTAAGTTGGATGAGGAAAAAAATCTAAACACCTAGAAAGCAAATTGACCTTGAGAAGGTGACCTGTTTCACATAGAACCCCTTAATGAAATGATGGCTAGCAATCAAGTGCCTTTTATCAGGTCCGTAGCTGGAGTGCCTTGAACCTGAGCACACCTTCTGTCAGCACCGTGTGTATCTGCCTCCGTGTGCGCAGTGGGTCTGCTGCCTTCAGCAAGGGGCCGCCGCAAGGGGTGCCGGGTCCTTCTTGCCCATTCAGATCTGCTAGAGGCAGTGTTGAGCTAGCCTTTCAACCTCATGTCCCTGGCAAAGGCGGGTGCACTAAGAATAGGTAAAATTATCTTCGGGCTGTGTCTAGCAAATGTATGTGAAACACAGTGAATTTCATGTTTAAACTTGGATGCTGTCGTCCTGTATATGCAGATATTCCAAAATGGGAAAAAATGAGAAATCCAAGACACTTCTAGTCCCGCTGTTCCCAAGCAGATAACAACTGTTCAGCTGCGTACTGGGAGCAATCTTTGTTCCATACCTTTTGGTCTCAAAATGTTTTAATCACATTGAAATGCTTTTTGAATTTACTTTTGGCACATGTAGACTTTAGGGTAATCAGGCAGGGAAGGGTAGAGGACATCAGATGTTAACTAGGTATTATGGTCGCAGAGATTGTTTGCTTTCATCTGAAAATGGTGTTTGTGGTAAAAGTACCAAGTTCGCCAAACTTCTCTTCGGTGTTAATATTTAGACCTTTATTTTAGGACCCGAGAAGAGGAAAAACTTGAGGTCTCCTACTAAAAAGGAGCGTTGAGCAGAGGAAGTCCATGTCGGGAAGAAATGGATTTGTGACTTTAAAACAGTCAGTCCAGAGCCACAAGGGAGCAAGCCCTTTTCAACTAGGTTAGGAAGGCTAAATAGTTCTTTCATTTATTTGTTTGAAGCAAAACTTTGTTCTTCATTTATTAAAGTCTCTGGCTCCCTCTTGTGGCTTTATGAAAAATTTCAATTTGACAGAAACCAGCCTTTTCTTTAACAATAAGGAAGTCGTTTCTTTTTCAAAAAGACAGCATTTCTTATTGCTTTTCCTTACCAAAGAAAGAGAAGAAGGGAGAAGTAAATACAGGGAAGGAATAAAGTTGATGAGAACTGCAGCTGGAAAGGGTTGTCCCACACAGAGTGGTATTACAGTAATACCCAGCACGTACTGAATATTGGCTGATTGTTGCCACTGCGTGTGTTAAGGAAGGCATTTGCCACTTTTGCCACTTTCTCCATGTTCCACATAAACTCATGAGCTGGGTACTAGATTTTAAGGGTGTGAAACTGTTCTTTGCTAAGAAGGACAGGCAACTCTCACAGCAAGTACCTCATATTTTCTCTTTTTTAAAAATGCCTCTTTGTAGAGTATCATTTTCCTTAAATAAAACATAGACCAGGTTGTGGATTTTATCTAAAAGACTTGGGGCATGCCCAACAGTTCATTATTTCTGCTGTTCTTCCTTCATCTCTCTCTCTAGTTACCCGTCTCTGGAAACTTGATCGACCTTTACAACAACCAAGGCCTGCCGCCCCCAGGCCTCACCATCAGCACCTCGTGCCCCGCCAACCTGCCCAACATAAAAAGGGAGCTCACAGGTCAGTACCTTGCATGTGCTCCCTGACTGATTCCCTGTTCCGCCCTTGTCAGGCAAAGGCACCTGTGCATAAGGTCTCCTAGGCCTGATGCATGGGCATACTTTCTTAGGTATCTGCAGTCACTGAAACATTGTATGTTATTTTAAGATGCAAGATTTATTCTTGAAAATCCTGGCCTGAGATGTAAAGAATCAGGGCCATTATTACTTCAGGGCCCTAGTCACTGTGTCGGTGACGACTGTCCCCTTTGAGTTGGGGGTGACAGCTGTTGCTTTCATCTGCGAATATCTTCGCTGACCTGATGTTTACCTGACCTGCCAAGCCAGAGACTTGCTGCGTATTTGAGAACACTGGGTTGAATTTTCCTGACCCACACTTAGGCCTACAAGGACAGGTTAACTGTGTTTCTTACATCTTCAGGTGGCTCCTGTTTATATGTCGAAGAAGAAAAAAAAAATTATAAAACAGAGAAGTTAGGATAGTTTGGTTCCCTGCTCACCCACAGAGAGCACTAGGGATTAAACCCAGGGCCTTTGCACTGAGCTGGCTATATCCCAGCCAATTTGTATTGTGCGGCGGGATCTCCCTGGGTTGTCAGCTGCCTGGGCAGGGCTTCATTTGTACTTCCCTTGCCTCAACCTTCCAGAATGCTGGGATTACAGGTATGCACCACGATGTCCAATTTAGAATTATTTGTTCTTGTGGAAAGTGTGAAATTATCTACTTTTCCAGTTTGCTTAATGCTTCAAGGAAGGCCTTTGGCCACTAAAAGATGACAGAAATTATACTGGGACTGGACTTCTACCACGGTAAATGTTATGGCCATTATCCTGTCCCCATTATTTGGCCCTGCATCCCGCAGGATTAGGGGAAATGGACTGAGACAATGGCGTGTGGACTCGGTGCAGATGATTCCCATCCTGTTCACAGCTGTCTTTCCAAAAATGGATTGCAGACAATGGTGGTGGAAGAAAGGCATTTAAAAAAAAAGAAATCAGTTGAGTTAATTAAGAAATAAAAACTACCCAAAGCCAAAAATCAAGTAAAAAGTGCATCATGAAGAAAAAGTATAAGACAACAACAAATATGCTAAGAATCACTGTCATACTATGTGAGAAAAAGAGAAAAACAGAATAGAAATCATTTACATTGCCTTTCCCATTTCAAAGAATTCACCTGAATTACACGCACACACACATTATGTATGTAGTACAGTCAATGAACCACATAAGGAAGGGGTTATATTCTGAGAAAGATGTTATCAAATGGTCATTATGTGATCATCCTAGATGTACTTTTAAGATGGCTATGTGTTGCTAGGTGATACACCCTCATGGGACCACCATCCTCCATGCAGCCCGCTTTTGAGTGAAACGCCATAATGTACTACATAACTGACTTTTATACATACATATACAGTAATAATATACTAAATATATACATATATCTATATGCCTCAGTCACTATAAATTATGCTAAAGCATTTGTATTTTGAGATAAAATTATAAATTATGGTAGTACAATATTCCAAATAATACTTCTAAAGAAGTAATCCCAGCATGCCTATAATCCCAGAACTTTAGGAGACTGAGGCAGAAAAATTGCCAGCAATTTAGTGACTGGGTATAGCTCAGTGCAAGGTCCTAGGTTCAATCCCCAGAACTATGTGGTGGTGGGGGGTAGAAGAGGAGTGAGGGAGGACAGGAGGGTGGGCTTTCTGAATACCAGTATTGACAAAGCAAGAAACTGTGTTGTTTTGTGCTTTGTCCTTTGTAAAGTACAAAGTAATCACCTAGGAGAGAGATCTCACAAGAGTCACTATGAAAATAGAACATACCAAGTGGAATTGCCCTAAAATCCTTCTGTACCTTATTCCCATTTATATTTTCACAGCCTCAACAAATTAGTAAATAGTTTCTCACAAGAAACATTAAATGATTTTGTTCTAGCAGATTCTGACAGAATCAGCTTTCAAGTTATTAAAAAATGAGTTCATTTCCAGAAACCAATCAGAGACCATGGAGATCTGTATGGGAGCTTTTCTACTCAATGTTGATGTCAGTGTTTTACCAAGGTGCCACAGAAAAACCTGACAGATCATTTGGCCTAAAAGAGAAAATTTGACTCTTGATAATGAAGTATCAGCCACAAATTTCCTAATATTGTAGCTATTTATATGGTTCATGTTAACATTGGCATGTACTTACGGTGTATAGTAGATTATAGCTGCACTGGTCTTTTACCAATTTGTGTGAACCGAGTTAGTCCATCTATTGATATGTGCTGCTTCTGAAACAGTAAAACAAAACTATGTTTAAAAAAAACAGTTTTACTTAGAATCAAGTCAGAAAGCTTGCATATGTTTAGAAAATGAGATGTTTTATAGTTTTCTTGCTGCATCAATTTGACAGTTCTAATTTCTAATTACTTCATTCACGTGCACAGCGTGTATTTTTCCCACAGAGTCAGAAGCAAGAGCCCTGGCTAAGGAGAGGCAAAAAAAGGACAATCACAACTTGAGTGAGTTGGTTTCACTTACATTTGACATGCGCTATTCAGGCTAATGTTCCTGGCTGTAGCAAGGAGTGTCAGGAATGCCAGAGGGAAAAGGTTTTGGTAGTTGTTAAAGATAGCTGGTGGGGGAAAAGCCTTTTTCTGAGAGGCTGATGTATATATTTTAGTTCAAATCAAACTGAGCTGTATGTATAAAGATGTTTATAATTTGTGAGGTTTATTCTACTTTATTTTTAGTGGTGGCTTTTTTTTGAAAGCAATATTTGATCCCCAACTACCTAATTACGAGTGGTGCTCATACTGGAACTTATTAGCAAAAGGGGATTATGGGATCACCTTTTGCCAGTGAGATTTGAAAGGAAATAAAGAAAATAAAAAAGAGAAACAGGTCTGAAAGAGAGAAAATGGGTGAGATAGCCCCCCCAATTTCTGATGTTATCTATCATTTTAAAAGTTCTATAATATTTAAAATATCTTTACATATTTAATTTACTTTTAATTATACTCCAGTCCTATGAAAACTTGTTTATATTATATATACATTTATGTACATGCATGCATGTAGGAGAGGCTGCACAGTAAAAATAAGGGTGAAACTTGGAGGAAGGAACTAGTTCTTGAATTTCTCATATTATAACTCCATGTTCTCGTTTTCCTGAAGTTGTTATTAAGAATATAGAAAAGTCCTATGTAAACACTTGCTCCTTATTTTAAAAAAAGAGACAGAATAGGTCCAGATTCTTCTAAATCCCCAGACATGAGCACTGTTCATTTTAATTTGATGGTGTTCTTCTTGACATTTCCTGTGTATTTAGGAATGGATATATAGCAGTACACATGTGGAAAAAAAAAGTTTTGTGTGTGTTAACATAAAATATATCATGCTATTCATATTCTGTTGGCTGTTTTTTTTAACTGAACAATTGGTTCTAAAGCCCTCTTGCTGTTAGAATCTTAGATCTACTTTTTTAAAGGAATTCTATAGTACTCTATATTGTGAATACTTTTAACATTTAATAATTTCTCTGCTGCTGTGTGTTTATGCTCCTTCCTTTTCCAGTTATAAACACTGCCACAGCAACATCTCATGCCTCCAGTGTTGCACCAGGAGGTCTGTTTCTCTAGGTCAGCTCTGGATGAGTGGACTTGCTAGCTACCGAAGGCATTAGTTTTTACTCTTTCTAGTATTACAGTTCCAGTTTCCATTTCTGGCACAAGAGGCTTTCCACATCTTTTCCCCAAAAGATGGGCTGATGTTCAAGGTCTGACCTGCTTCCCAATAATTTTATTCTTCCTCTTTTAAAGCATCAGACATTATCCAAAACTTCACTTAACTGAGATGTGAAAAACAAAGTTGGATTCTGTCAAAAGCAATATTTACTATAGAAACGAAGCTCCCGAGTTCAGGGCTATCAGCACAGGACAAAAATGACTCGCACAAACTGAGGATTATAAAACAATCTGTAAGTCTCTTCTAGCCTTTGTAAATTAATATTCAGGGTTGGATTGCCCCTTGGCCTACCTGTCTCTGTCTCCAAAAGGATTTGTCCTGTAACAGTGCTTGCTGAAATGTGCATATGAATGCATTTACTGTAACGTCACTGTTTATTGAGCCCCCTCTGTTGTACAGGGAATTTTTCTATGGAAGTGAACCATACAAATGGATTTCCCACTGTTTGGAGCTTATATTTGAGCCAGGAGTCAACTATGTATTACTGAATAAGAGGCAGAATAATAGATATAGCATCCTGTCTTGTATACAGGCCACCCTGTAGAGAGATATGCTTTGTGCATGTGTTTATATGGTTGTATAAGTGTATGGGTGAAGGTCTCTAAGGCACACTTATATGTGACAGTTTTTCCAGGCACATAGATGTTGGATGCTGTGAAAGAGTTGGCTTTTGCTTTTCCCTTTATACATCTTGCTATTTTTAAAAAAGATTTACCAGCTTATACCACCTTCATAATTAAATACTTGGAGAAGGAAGTCCCTGCAGTAAAAGTAAAATGTAGTACAAGTAAATATTGATGGTGAAAGATGTCAGCGATGCTCTGTTGAGAAAAGATAGATGCAGAGTCATCTGTTATAGAATTCCACTTTAACCGTAGCATCCTTGAACTTACTTGTGTCAGCCATATGCAGTTGCCTAGAATGCAACAGACAATAAGCACAATAAGTAAAATACATGCAATATGTGAATTACCTGGTTGAAAGTGCTATGATGAGATAAAGGACCACCCAGGGGACATGGTGGCGGGATGGACTTGGGAGGGGTGAGTCAGTTTTAAATAAGATGACCTGAGAACTCTCATAGATAAATTTGAGTCATCACCTGAGGGAGGGGAGGACAGAGCCATACAGATAGCTAAAGGAAGAGTATTCCAAGAAGGGACAGTCAGAGAAAGCCTTAAAATAAATCAAAGGAAGGAACGCACTCACTGAGAAAGGAGAGAAACTGGTATCAGAGAGCTGGGAGCCCGTGAGATCCTTGAGGACCTGACTTCGTCTAGATGAAATAAGAACTAATTGGAGGGTTTGAGTAAAGGATTGGCATGTTCTGACTTTCGTTTTAACAGGATTCCTGTAGTTGCTATATTTTTTTTTTTCTGGAACCAGGGATTGAACTCAGGCCCTTGCACTTGCCAGGCAAGCATTTATGCTACTGAGCTATATCCCCAGCCCCTAGCTGCTGCATTCTTGAGACCCCAAAGTGACAGGGTACACTGGGCATGGAGGAAGCAGAGATGGGGGGAGGGGGCTTGAGGTCATCCAGGCAAGGGATGATGATAGCATTTCTTAGGTAGCAATGGAGGCTGGAAGTAAATAGATTCTAGAAATACTTTGAAGGCAGAGCCAACAGATTTAATGATGGATCAGATGTAGAGTGTGAAAGGAAGGGAGGTACATGACTGATTACAAGATTCTGGCCTAAGCAGTTGGGAGGATGTGGTTATCATTAAATGAGCTGAGTTGACCGATAGACTCATTGGAGTAGAAAAGATCAGTATGTGGCCTGCCCTGTGGGCATCCAAGTAGACAGAGAAGTCTAGTGGTCAGACAGGAGTCTGGAGTTCCAGGGATAGAGACAGAAATCTGGGCTGGAGATAGAAATATGGGAGGCATCAGGGTCTGCAGTACTCCCAGCCAGGAGGTGGCCAGGAAGTGAGTGTCACTCAGGAAGCATTCCAAGGGGTGCATCTCAGTGGTGTGGATTTTTAAAACATTAGAATAATCTCAAAGGGTATGTAAGAAACTTGACACTGCACCACAGGGAAGTTTTATATTACTGTATAAATTTCAGTGTCTGAATTTTATGATTGTTGTGTTCAGCAAAAGGAAAAAAATAATCAAGATTAAGAGTTTTAGAAGTTATCTAGTAGATCAGGAATCTAAAAATTCCTTCTTTAGTACTATGGGCTATCACTTAAGGTTTCTATTATATAAAAGTTTAATGATAAGACAGCATTATAAATATGACTAACTACTCAGCCAATATAAACTGCAATTTATTTTGGAAAAATAGAGAATGATATTATTCATCAAAAGACAAAGACTATTAGTGAACCAATTAAAGAATATAAATATTTATTTTAAGTTATTTGAAGTACACTTAATTTATTACTTGGAACTTAGGTGGTAGACAGGTAAATTAAAAACATTCACCTCGGGCTGGGGAGCTGGCTCAGTAGAATAAGCACTTGCCTGGCAAGTGCAAGGGTCTGAGCTCAATCCCCGGTTCTGCAAAAAAAAAAAGAAAAAGAACCACTCACCTCATGTGCTTCTCTATGTTACCCTCTTCTAAGAAAGTGATAATTTAGTTGGAATGTACTGCTAGATTCGTGAGATAGGAGTCCTGTTAGGAAGGCTGCTATGACTAGACAGCCTGGGCTTTCGTTCTGGGACCATGCTGCCCTCTGCAGTGGTAGCTTTCCATTCATCCCGATTGAGCACTTCAGATGGGTTACTGGGGTTGTGAAGCCATGAGAATTACACCTGGATGTCACAGTTCAGTATAGAGAAAAGAATGTTAATCAATCTGGTTTGTGAATTTTGATGTTGATTACCTGCTGAAATAATAATGGTTTCAGTATAATTGGACTGATAAAATATTGACATTAACTTTATCTTTCTTTTTCCTATTTCAGTGTGGCTATGAGAAAATTTAAAATCACATAAGGAACTTGTATTTATTTTGGGCTGTGCTAGGTTAGAGTAGGGGTTTTTGCCAGTATGTAAGTTAAGAATGTTTTTTGTTAAATTATAAGTGGTTAAAAGGAAACCAATAGTAATATTTTGTGACATGAAAATCATAAAATCTAAATTTAAGCATTCTAATTCTAATAATTTTCATTAATTTTGATTTGTATTATAGAACATAATTCATATTATTTTTTGAGTTTTGTAAAAAAAATGTTGGAAGTTTGTTTTCTGTCTCATTATGTAAGTATCTACATAAATACCCTCTGTATTGGCACTTGGCCTACAAAACAAGAAGAGTCTGCTACCTGCCCTCTGCAGACTGCTTGCTGAGCCCTTCTGCTTAGTTTTAGGCTGGAGTCCCAGCTGTTCACTTTGCTCGCTGTCCTCAGCAAGTTCTTGATATCGCCGAAGCAATTTTGTCATTTGTAGCTGAGGACAGGAAATCTGATTTCAGAGTCGTTACTGGATCAGATGAAAAATTGTGTGTCTAAGGGCTTTGTAAATGGTAAAGTTCTGTACAAAGATAGCTCATTTTAAAAAGTGCTTTAACCACAATACCAAATGCACAACAAGAACAAGGGGAAAAATAGGTTCAGATTTACATTGCCCTGGCCTGGTGAAGTTCATGTGTACATGCCTCTAATGAGATCTGCTAAACGCACATGTGCTGTTACTAATAGCCCTTTTCTGCGCTCTTTTCTTGAAGTCGAACGGAGAAGAAGATTTAACATAAATGACCGCATTAAAGAACTAGGTACTTTGATTCCCAAGTCAAATGATCCGTGAGTACAATTGCATGTTAATCTGCATCATATATTTTTTGCACCTTCATGTTTTCTCATTTGTTGCAAAAAAAATGGAGTTATAAAAACCAGAGATAAGAAGTCCCTCCTCTCTCTTTGGTCCTGTTTTCTAAATACTCCCTATAATTTCAAGAGAAATGCACTGAATTGTCCAAGATGATTACTGGACATTAAATGATTAGATTGGATTGTGAGGAAGTAAGCTTTTGGAAATCCAAGATTCCTTGACAAGTTCCAAACTATTAAAAAAAATGCTTTACATCCACATAGTACAGGATTAAGATTTGTAAGACTATGTACTCTTTCTTCACTTTACAACAGTATCTCTAGACACTAATGAATAGTTGAAAACTTAAAGTTCACTGTATTCAACAGACAAAAGGTCCATCTTTTTATGAAAACTTGCATATTCTTTATGTTTTTGCAATGTAGGAAATAAGGGAAATGATTGACCCTCTTGTTAAATACAAGTCAGTGAATTTGGGTTTCAGCCTTTGGTTTCCTTCTACCCCTCCTCTTAGGCATAGTAGCTATAAAATCATTTTCTCTAAAATTTTTATCTTACTGCTTCACAGTTACCTGCAATGTCATCAAGTAGGACAACAAATACACAATTTTTATCCATTAGAAATTGGCCCATTTGAAGTGGGGGTGAAGGGATATATACATCTTAATGGCCCCCACAGGCGTTCTATGAAATTAGCCTTTGAATGTGACCTTTTAGCTATCTAATAAAATGTAAAGGTGCAATCAAGCATAATTCATGCAAGGCTTATTAAATTTGCTATTCACATTATTGTCAGGGAATTTGTAGCAAAATAAAATAAAACTGTTACCTATTGTGAGGTGCTTTGATGAATGTGCCAGCACAGTTTCCATCTTTCCACCTGGCTTTCCTAGGTTTCAAAGAAAGGCATTTGCAACCTAGAAACACTGAAATTCTCAGTGCTGCAGCACAAATTTATCCTCCTAAAGGGCTGTGACCTTCATTTCCTATAGTCAATCTTGCATGATGGTTGAAATTGAATTCCCATTTTCCTGTTCTTTATCAGCTTTCACTTTTTAGCATATTCTTTTAAACTGTAGCATGCGAATCTCTTCAGTAACATATTATGGAATTACGGGGCTGTAGTGAAAGCCTGGATTTGCATATCTTCTTTTTCCATTATATTAGAATATTTAGGTGTCTATAATCTGAACTGATACTGATCTTTCGTTGTAGGCATTGTTTTAAGATAAAACAGACTGTAATCTGTGCCAAGGTTTTCCAGAATGTGCCTTGGGGCTGCTATACAGGTGCATTCTGACCAATGATGTCCCAGCCCGCAGCCTCTCTTCCAGCAGAGCAAGTCTGCTTTTGTTGATTTTCTTTTTTACATTGGGGTTTTGTGTATGCTTCTGCATGAAAAAAAGATTCCTCTTATTATTAAAAAAGAAATCTGAGTGCCCTCTTTTTTAGTCCAGAAACATAATTGATCGAGTCTCACAAGGTGTTAAACCTCCAAATAACTGGTTGAAATGATGACTTCTTAAAATTGGAGTGGGTCCTTTGCTTGAAAGTTTCAATTCTGATTTCTCACTTTACTGGCCCAGGTCAGGTATCAGTCATTATAATTATGTTTCTTTCTGATTGTTAAAGTTTCTGTTCTTTTGGCTTTAGCCCTGAACATGAGATCCCTGTGCTCTCTCTGCATCTCAGGACACCTCTCTGAGTTGCCGCCTTTGGTGCTGAGACCCCAGGGATCAATTCTAGGGAATTCTCTGGGGGCTGTAGCTGTCCCTCTTCCAGAAGAAGTTCTGTTTTGTTCATCTATTCTAATGCATAAAAACACCAATTAGTAGGTGACTTGTTTTGATGGTCCCTCCTTCACACTTGACACCTGGTATTTCTGATCTGCTCCTAGCAGTTTATAGGTGAAGTAAGTAGCTCTCCAGCCGAGTATTTGTGTTTGCTCTCATCTTCCATTGTTATTCTCATCATTATAGTGAAAATTTTCTATAAGAGTTCAGATTGATTTCAAGCAATATAGGTATGTTTTTACATAAACAGATTGTTCTTTATTGTTTCTCTGGAGTGTTCTATAATCTTCACAGAGCTTTCCCTTACATGTTAATAATGATGGTCTTAATTTTCTCATATGCAGTGTAGTGGAGGCATATGCACAAGAATTAAGAGGCACCAAGTTCTGGCCACCTAGGCTGGAATTCCAAAACAGTCTCTTGCTAGTGCTTGACGTTGGAGAAGTTACTTGTATTCTGGCCTTTGTTTTTCTCATCTGCTGAAAAAGGGGGCATGAGAACAGTCCTAAGGAGCATAGTTGATGTGAAGACTCACCTAGGAGAAAAAGGGTATCACGGCTTAGAAGAGGACAGCTAGAGCCAGGTGCTCTAGGCTTCCTAGCTCTGCCACCTTGTAGCTCTGTAGCCTTGGGGAAACTGCTTGACCTCTGTGTGCATTTGTTTCCATTCAGTAAAATAGGATCATATAAGTCCTTACCCATTGAGGTCAAGAGTAAATGTGGCCTATGTTCTATGGAAAAATTCCTACTATAAATATTGTGTTGACCACTTACCATCTGCTCCATTGTTTGTACTGTGTTGAGGACCTCTCAGAGTATATCCTATAAAGTGCCCCCTTTGATTCCAGTAACACACATATATAGCAGCTTCCATATGTATAGCCTCATCATGTAGTTGAGGTGACAGAACATAGAGCTTTGCGAACTTGTTTGCCATAATTTGAGATAAAAATCTAAAGATACCACAAACAAGCAGTGGAATCACACACTTCTTTTTACCATTGCTTATTCTGTCCAAATGAGTAAATTTTTGTAGTTCTAGAAACCTGCAACTACTTACTATAGCATTTAAGAATATTGATCTTGTAATCAAGAGGACTAAATTTAAGTCTTGACTCTACCTTAGGGTAACTCTTTGACCTAGGACAAGTTGAATTATCTCTCTCTGAACATTGGCATTATGTCCCTACCTTAACAAAGTTCTTGTCTGGATTAAGTAAGACAGTGTATAGAGAATGGGTAGACAGTGTCCAGCCCATGGCACATGCATAATGAATATAGCTATTATTGCTGTGCAGTTACTATTACATCTGATGAAATTAAATGCTTTGAATACTAAATTTTTCTTAAGTCTCAAATCTTACAAAGTCTGTTTTATTCCATTTTCATCACAGTGACATGCGCTGGAACAAAGGAACCATTCTGAAGGCATCTGTAGACTACATCCGGAAGTTGCAAAGGGAGCAGCAACGTGCAAAAGAACTTGAAAACCGACAGAAGAAACTGGAGCATGCCAACCGGCACCTGCTGCTCAGAATACAGGTACCCGCTGCATGGTGGGCACTGCGAGTGCATTGCCGGCTTTGAAATGGGGCAGGGAAGGATATAATGAGCTGTCAGGGCTTGCCTGATGTGATCCTAATACAGGAGAACTGTGCTCTTCATAGACTCTGTATGTGTAGGTGGCCTCCTCATCGATACTCATGGCGCTTTTCCCAGTCAACTCTTGCATGTGTGCAAAGTGGTAAATCTGAGCTGTTTGTCATCACTGGAAGTCTACCAACCCAGCTTGAGGTCAAGGGCCAGCCTTCTTGTCTCAGCTCTCCTGCCATTAGCACGCCATGGTCTGGCCTGCTTAGTGTCATGTTTTCCACATTTGTGTGCTTCGTGTTGGTGACTCTTCTGTGTTGAACAGGCCCTAGGTGCAGTGTTGAAGCGCTGTCTCATAAGCGCAAGGAGCCTGGAATGCACCTTCAGAAATGACCCTGGTGTTAGGTACACTTTCTCCAGGCATGCCTTATAGTACTGCTAGCTCTGAGTTCAAGATGAAGGGATCGACGATATGTATTCAGTAAAAGATGCCTTAGATAGCAATCTATATTAATCAAGATTGTATATTGATCAGTTAATGAAAACCTTGTCACTAGAGGATTCTAATCCCATCTTTCCCATAGGAGAAGTAATTTTATATTTACTAATTCAATGTTTTTAGTCACTTAAGGGCCATAGCTACTACAAATGATGAGCATTGGCTAAATTTGATAAATTGTAAAAATGCCCTTATTTGGGTGAAAGACAAACCTATATTTTTAGAGGACACTCAAGAAAATTATGTAAGAAGGATATAATTCTTGGAAGTAGTTATATGTAGTGAAATTACACCATGTATATATTAAATGTTATCTTCTTAGAGGAAAAATATTAAATAGGGACTAACTGTGCACCATTTGTGCCCAAGGAACAATAGCATGTTCCATGAGGCCAAGAAAAGGGGAAGGATCCCTCTTTCCTTTCAATTCCTAGGTTCTCTCGGGCACTCGGCTGCATTTGAAGACAAAACCTGTTCTAAAGCTGTCATCAAGAGTCTACTCTGTGTCGTTGATCAAAGCGGCCTACATGGGTGTTTTTCTCATTTTCTCTGTCTGTTCTGGGACAGAGAGATTCTCACTATGTAGTTCATGCTGCCCTGGAACTGTGTAGCCCCAGCTGCAGTTACAGGAATGCACCGTCAAGTCTGGGCAGTAGTATAACCATTTGTAAAATCTGATTGATTATGTGTTAAGAGGGTATATGTTAT